>UYWX01020421.1:0-38356 GCA_900622495.1 Hydatigera taeniaeformis | reverse complement strand
TGTGGCTGTGAAGGTGTAAGACGGTTCTGGGCGGACGCACGAGTTTGACCCTCCTTGGGGCTAGGGGGGGGGTGGGGGAGGGAACGCGACTCTCCCATCCGGTGGTTGAGGTGAGTGGGGAGTTTGTTAAGTGAGGGGTGAGACGTGACGAGCGATTAGTTGTTTGTCTTTGAGGCATTGCTTAGGGTTCGGTTGCCCGACTATCTTCTATCTGTACTGGGCAGTAAATGTGTCGTAGTTGTGTGTCACAGTGGAAAGCCGCCGTAGACTTTTGGCAAGGTGACCTTCTGAAATAAAGCATAAGGAATGCACGCGAGCCAAAATGAATGCTAGCTTATTCGTGGAGCGGTGGATAGATGTGACGAAGATGCGATCTTGACTTGATTTAATCCCACAAATGAACGATGTTAATGTGATGTGACGTCACATAGGGTGGGAAAGTGGGATTTGCTTGATGTGACGTCTGGTGGAGTGAGATCGGCCTGTCATGCTTAAAGTGTAGATGTCGGAGGTTCATTACGAATCCCAATGCAGTGCTCGCCATCTTAACGTGTTCAAAAAATGTAATTGGAGAAGTCAAGACCAACCGACTGGGCTGAAAAGTGTGGCTTCAGAGGCTAGAGCGAATGTGACTCCATCTTAGTTTTCACGGTATGCATGTACGTATGTGTGTCGGAAGAAAATGCGGTTTTTTAACTAAAGATATGGCTCAACAGTAAGACTCCCTTGGAATTTTTTCCCTAAGTCTTTTGTATTATAGTGGTGTTGGCATCTAACGGTCATTTTCTCCTACCGGTCGAATGATGACAATAAGAATGTGTATCTGTGCATCTGCATTCTATGGTGTTGTGCAGAAAGAAGATGATTGAAAACGGAGATGGAAGGAGTGATTCGGCTTGTGCGAATCGAGTTGTTTTTACGGTCTATGGAGGCAAATTTTTAGCGTTTCTCTCAATTGTACAGAAATAGAGCCGTTTCGGAGTTCTTATTGTGCCGTTTCAAAGGTTTAGTCACTTCAGTAGCAATGTCGGTATATTTCACTCAGGCGTGGAGTTGTTTTTCTTCCAATTGTCGTAGCATCGTAAAACTGGATGGTTCCTTCAACCAGGTGGCATCAGCTTTAGCATGTAAGACAGGTGAAAGGACTGTCAATGTATTCCTTCTGTTGGCTTGGACATGCTAACGATTTGTTTGAGTTTCACCAACCATTCTTAAAGGGAACAAATTGTAGCGTATTTTAGTATTGTCTTTTGAATGCCTTTCTTTGTCTGTAGGAAAGTTTGGCTGTCAATTACTTTTTGTTTTTTGTATTTTTCACAACGTCACCAGTCGTTTGTGGGTGCCAATCACAGGGGGTACCAATGTGCCTGCTCTCAACGCTCTCCTGACTCCCTTCGGTGTTCAATTGGGGTGCGTATCACCTTTAAACTGCGTATTTTTTTTTAATTTTTTAGGAAGGTAACTATTAGCATTCTCTTTTGTAGAGACAAGATATTTGGTGAAAAATTTAATGTTGGTGATTTAACAGGTAAGGGTCTATTTTCGGTTGTGTATGCTAGTTGAATATCCATTCAGTAGTTCTACAGCATAGTCGGTAGCCCTCTCCTTGGCACAACTTGTTTAGCAAATATTTAAAGTAGTAGATTGCATGTCTGGTGCCGGTGTTCAAAAGGCCAGTGAGCGGTCTCTTACATGTAGCCGATCGGCAGACCGAGAGAAGTTCTAGTAGCACTCTAAAAAATTTATTCGAGTGGAAGGAGCGGACGTGCATGCTGGTAAAGGACGGCGTGTTAAAGGGCAACATCTGTTGTTAGTTCAGTTTCTATGAGAGGGGTGCCAACTTAACTGGCTGGAGAAGCTCATTCGTATGTGACCAATTGCTACTATTAGCAGTTCTTGCGAATAAAGTCAATCATCACATGTCGTCGTCCTCTTGTTTTTAATGCAGTGACATCAACTGTAATTTATTCGACCTCTACAAGGTCTTGCTTTTTGGTTTATCCTGAAGTAGAAAATCATCTCCAATTCTCCACCATATAACACACAAGTAGACATCCTACTCTGTTTTATAATAGTGGACTCGTCCTGTTGTCAACACTCACTTTTGGTCCCGAGTATTTGTGATTTGTTTAGGCATCACCATGACATATATGCTTACGCATTTTCACTTGCCTGGCACTTGTTTTAAGATGGATGCAGCCTCTTTACCATTGGGTTTACAAATGGACATAATAGTTGACCTCATCTACTTCTACCAACGCCTTTTACAAGATTTGGCTCCACTTGAGCAGGAAGTTGTATGCCATGTGGTGGATTTCGGATTAAACCAGCACCGACGTGAGAAGTAACATTTCCTCTATTTGTTTCACCAAAATTACTTTAAATCAACACAATACCCTCGCCTGTTGACCACTTTGTTAAATTGCTGAGAGTTCAGAGTGCATGCATTCTCTTCGAAACTACGTATTGTGTTGGGCTCAGTGCAATTCTACTAACACATCCCATTTACTTGGTGATGCCAAGACTGTGATTCAGTGATTCATTTGTATCCCTATCTTGGTCGGCTGTCACAGTCCACACTTCGGCATTGTTTTGTCTGTAAACCATGGCAGTGGGATGCGTGCTTTTGCATGTGTGATCAGGAGTGGGCGTGTGGGCTCTGGCGTGTGAATGCTCACGTGACATCGTGACCGCGTGAGGCTGCCTTCTCCTACCTTCAGTCAGTGAATCAACTCCGTCGGAAGACACAGGACACGCGACCTACGTGTTTGTTGATGTTCACGCCATGTTATTGTCTGACCAAGTGACTGATTAGGTGGGTGGTCGGGTGGATGGGTGGGTTGATAAGTCATGATCACAAGACTCCTTCATCATCGCATTATATGACCTCGACCCGCTAATAGGCCGCCGTTATCGCACTTCGCAAAAGATGAAAATGCCCCATTAGTAAGCTCATTCCTGATAGACAGTACAGTCGCCTTTTGGATTCACGCCGCAAAGTTATTCCCTTCACCAAGTCACCAAACGGCACTAGAATCAAGCATCTTGTTATGAAGCTAAAAAGCCCATTCTTCTCTGGTGAAAGGTTTCGTCCTCTCCTTATCATTAAGACACTGCATTTTACATCGTCTGGCTTTTTTTGAACTTCGAATGTGATGCGACTCATGAGATCATTCGGACTTGAAAACTGTCTAGCCTGATATTGAAAGGATAAATGAAATTTTTTTGGAATTGCTAGGCTATGGCATCTGATTTCACTTCGTCTCAGCCATAAATAATGGCGAGAATTCTTCAACTCCACTGTTGTGGGCTGGAGTGTAGTGCTGAGAGCCAATACACCTTCCTGGTGCTTCAAGCACGTAACATTTCAATGTAAAACGTATCACAAACTGCCTTTCTATTTAGAAGGCTCTGGTAATGCCCATTGTTGATTTCATTTAGGAAGGAGATGGCTCACCTGGCACCGACTAGCTTTGCAGCTCTGCAGTCGTTCTCCCGGTGCTTTTGGCGCTCCCCTTAGCTTCTCGATTCATTTGAAGGAATCCTAAAATTGTGTAACAATACAGAGTAGTCGTATTCCTTATCTTGCCACAAAATTGAAGACTAAATGAGCCATTTTGCACAAGAAGATTTGGAATGGGGAATGAGTGTCACTTGTTTACTTAGTTCTGTGGTCGCATGTTTTGAGTGTACTCAAAAACACTTTAACCTTCCGTTTTAAGTTCATTCTCTCTCCTCCCCTTTTAGGGCATTAACGTTTCCATTTGACCACTTTTAGACTACCTTTGGTGGGATAATTGGTGGGCTCATTTTTAAATCATCCAAGCGAGTGCTTATAGGATTGGCATTTTTGTATCCTGCTTTCAGTTGGAAGGATTTCTTTCGTCTCCTTTGCCTAGAGCTTGATCGAATGCCTTTTGGCATCCATTCCTCATGGAAGTGTAAGGGACAACTTCAACTACTTGAATGGGGCACCATTTATCGTTTCCTTTCGCTTTTTCTCGCTTAAAGTATGCGGTTGTCGTCTGCTTGTGGAAGGTGATAAAACTGATTGGCACGATAAAATTCATGCCTTAGTACAAATTGCCGGTTAAAGATACGAAGAAGATTCATTCAGGCGTAGAAGTGAGAGTAGAATTTGGAGTAGTCTGACTTGTTTCTATTATCTATCTAAATAAAGCTGGGAGGGACGGGCGACTAGGGGTGGTAAAGAAGAGCTAGCAAAAGGGAGGAAGGTGTAGGTCTCCCATGAACGTAGTGAATCCACATTCTCCGCTAAATTGTTGTATAATCGCGAACTTACTTGACTTGAAGCACTGAATTGAGAAAGCCAAAAGGTGCTAGCATTAGACGTCTACCCGTAAGGTAATTCGTCTGCGCATCGAAAGCTCTCCATACTACTGAAGTCTTTTTACCCGAATTAGTAGTATCGGCCACGGGTCAGCAAACGCCAATTCGCTTAATGGCGTTGAGAAGCGATTTTTTCAATTTGGCAGGCCTTTTCAGCTGCTGCGTCATCCCTTTGGAGTAGCGAACTGCGTTAGTTTACCTTCGTGCCTTTTTAAAGTGGTGGTCAACGCAACACAATAAAAGTTTTTAATAACTTTCGATTGAGATGAAGCAAATCTTTGCATATGCCGGAATTTAAATAGCAAAGGCCAGATTTAATGCGATGGGTTACTCCATTCCAGGATAAATAGGATTCCATTTCCAAAACTTGCATTTACTTTAATAAAATGCATGTGAAATTGGCACTTTGTAGTGCTTTATTCTCTTGTGCCCCACCGCCGATTTTCTCCCCGTTCCATGAAAACGGACTTCTTTTGAAAATTTTAGTCTATTGTAATTATTCTCCCATTTTTCACGTCGACCTAGGTTCCTCATTCTTTTTTCCAAAACTTGAAAAGGAGCTTTAATTGTTAAATTGTTTTAGGTGATTTTTTTTGGTGATGTAAGTAGAAAGCTGCTTCTTTGCCGTGGTGATTTTAAGCGCGCATGTCTTTGTTTTTTCGCCATGGCACTACATTATGTGGCGAAAGTGGAAAAAAAACTTTTTCCAGTCACTTGGTTACCGTTGCTAAAATACGGCAAAATGCGGAATCGAAATATCGCTTTCCATTTCTACCTGAGTGGATTGCGTGACCGTGGGGGCGAATCCTTTATAGTCATCGTCTTGAGTCCTTCAGAGAGGATGTGAGACTACCGTCATTCCCCGAAAGTCGTGGTACTCAAATGTAATTCCAACACCGAAACCTCAGGTGTATGTGTGAGCAGAGCGAAGAATTAAGCAAGCATTGGACGTGGTGAAACCAATTTTGAACTCATTCGAGCATGTAATAGTTTTGAGGCTCCCACTGTGCCCACTCTAGATTTGTTCATTCGTCTTCGTATCAATCACCGACACTCAATAAATTCTCTCCTTCATTCATTAGTTTTAAATCTATTCAAGCGCTCGTCTCGCATCCACTGGTTAGGTCATCCACTTATTCATCAAAGTGCAATTATACTTGTTTGCATTTTACAACAATGCAAGACAATTCGCACTAAGTGGACGGGGTTGGTAAGTTGATTTGGTGAATGGAGTCATTTTCAGTGTAAGTTAAATCACTCTACCTTAGGAGCGCATTTTGATGTTATCGACTTAGTTTTTCTCATGGACATTTATTATGAACTACAACTACTAATATCTTTGTGAAGATTTCTGAGCCAGATAATCCTTTTTACAAAAACGTCCTTTGTTACACTGTGCATTGTTGCGCGTGGCAAAACATTGTTTTGTTTTCTGGTTTCTCAGTTCCCTATCCATCGGGTAGCTACATCGCTAGCATGTCAACTACCCGAGGCCACTCTCGTGTCATGTCCCGCCGTCTCGTTGATCTTGGAAGCCAGATCATCAGTCGAGCTGCGCGACTGACCGAGTCCGAGTCAAGATCCTTTGACAACAAGCAGAAGGTCCTTTTCTCCGGTCTCCGATCGAGTCCTACCGATGCTGATCCCCTTGTTCCTGTACTTGGTCTCTGGGAAAATGATCCTGAGGCCCTTACTTCGGGAAGGGTGGGGGTGTTTGGGGACTCCAACTGCTTGGATTCATCAAGTAGTTTGCAGAATAGTACGTTTTCTTTACCCCTTTAGTGAACGACCGGTGAATGCTGCATGCTGCGGTAAACTCCCAATTTTGCGACTTATTATCAGCCTAAATCCACTACTCAAGCAGTTGCTTCGAGGAAAGGGGAGGATTGTTTTCTCGCACGTATAAGTGAGGAGATGTGTACATGTCTTTCTGGTGACGACTTCTAGATGTATTGCGGTACCTACTAATTAACTGCTCGCTTTGGCATTTGAATGAGAATGATTGGAGGGCTGGACCTAGAAGCTGCTAGACCAACTTCTCGTATATCGAATTAGCTAAGTTAGGAGTGGACAAATTAGATTTACCTCCCGACACATAATCTCTGCTGTTTCTCTTTTTCGTCTGCAGTCACGGTAACACGAGTTGAATGGCTGAGGAGACAGAACGTCCTAAAATCACGGAGCAACTATCCTAGGATAACTTTTTTTAACTTCGTATTTGGCGTTTGTCATAGGTCAGCTCTCTGTAATTGTGAACACTTTCAGATGCTGTATAGGGATTCGTCTCTTCCAGCTTTACAGTGGAGTATGCGGCCACAATCATGCGGGTCTTTCTTGTACCCAATGAATGCTGTGGTCTTCTTTGACAGATTCCCGATCTTCCTTGAAACATTTGCATAATCGTGTTCTTGCAATGGATGAGAGCTTTATTGCTGTTTTCTGCCAATTTCTGCCGCTTTATCTTGCCTAATAGGCTCACACCATCATCATGTCCCGTTGAATGTACACATACCTTAAGGCTGCTGGCTTGATTGATGTTACTTGGCTTTGACTGACCCGCTAGTCATTAGCTGACATAATAGTCGCTACAACTTTTATTACCTCAGTCGTAGCTTTTTATGAATTAACAGTTAACTTTGACATTCATATCAGTTTATTGAAGTATTCTTTGGTGTACCTGAGGATACAACTAAGCTGAAGACGTGTGGATAAACACCTCGTCACCAATGGAGAAAAAGGCTTTCTAAGGCAGGGAAACGCATGCAAAACTTATTTTTGTTGTGATTGCTTGCGGTAGTTCGTATTTTGCACTCTTTATTTATGCATTTATGCAATGAGAATGAAAGCAGGACTAGACGATACGAAATTTCCCAACTCCTCTATTTTGAGACGCTTTATCCACTTTGCTTTCTGTTAGCAAAATTAATCGGAATAAAGGAATCGTTTGAAGTTGGTCAGAGGCTTCCAAAGAATGCGCTTCAGACGCCTCTTTAATTGGTGCATATTTTGATCCGGAATTCCCACTTGTGCTGGTCACATGGCAATGGGAAATACTTTTCTTTATCTCGACGACAGCTCCTAACATTGCATTTGCTAGCTGAGACTAATTCTCGTTATGAGGGGGCGAAATTGGCACTCAATTAGTGCAGATTTTTTAATTCCCTCTGTACTCTCTTGCCTAATCCATCCACGCTGGGCGTTCGCTTTGTGGTAACCCCTATCTGAAGTCTTGCCTGGATTTCTATTGAGAAGTTCGGATACCACTCACTTCACTTCACAGCCAACAGTAAGATAGTTGATTTCTTCTCAAGGTCGATGCCAGACACGGAAGTTGCAGATGAGGTCATAAAAGTCATGAACCCCATTATGTTCAAAAGCTCTGATGTAGCAAGTTATTTTATGATTTGGTGGTGAAATAATAGAATGGATAAGATTAAATCGAATCGGGTCCATCTTTTCTTCCATTTCTTTCCATTACTTTAGGACTTCTAGTAGTCGTGCACACCATCTCCCTTCGTGTGCACTTTGAAAAACGGACTTTGAAAGCTAAGCTCACACATATGTAGAATGTCTGAATTAATTTTTGACAATCCTTGGAGGAGATTTACTCTTCCTGGCCGAACCTCGGTGCGAGTGGTGTAGTCCTTCTCCTATTTCTGCGCTTTTGGTCGGGCACTTACTTTCAACTCGCATTCGTATTTCCTAGCTAGTTGGGACAGTCGCGTCAGAGCATTTCATCCTAATCTATTCTGCCCTATTTAATTAACTATACTTTCTACAGTCTTAATTCCATCAAGAGGCTTTCAGGACAGAGCTTTGGGAGGTGGCGTGCATTTAATCTAGGCATACCCTTGCTTACGATGTACCCAACAACTTTAAGCAATGCCAGGCTTCCATTGTCATTGCTCTATTGAATATCCTTATTTGGCTTTGTTTTCATACGATTCTCGGAGTTCACTTCCTCATTACTTCGGTTTTCCTCTTTTCTAAGTTACTGAAGAGTCCTTATCGAAGGTAAATAGCATTTCTCCAACCAGTGACGGTGCTCTTTTGGTACTCCCAACATTAGTCTCCAAGCTTCAAGTTAGGGGATCTCGGGAAACCCTGGCCACGAGAGCTTTCGACTGTCTAGCTGAAGCTCACATACACGCCCTTGTTTCTCTCCTGATTCACTTTTGTAAGGTCTATTTGATTGCAGACTGTTTTTTGGACTTCTTTTGTGGACCTTTGAAAAAGGTTAAGGGATCACGACGTCATTTCTCACCGATTCACTACCTCTATTTTTCCAATTCCTTTACCTATCCTTTTCAAATAACGATGGCATATTGCTTCTCCAGTGTGGTTGCAATCCATATATGGACGATGCTATGTAGTCACATCACCCATCCCACCTTTTTTGTATCCGAGTTTATAAATTGGATGCCAATTGCAGCCACACTCCTCTCCTCCAATAAAAGCCTATCTGGCTAAGTCCATTACCACTAAAAGTTCACCATTTCTGCAATGCAACCTTAGCTTCATGACCTGCACTCCACCAAGCCATTTTGTCACGTGAGTTGCATGTCCACATATGTTGCGTTCTGGTTCTACAACGCCTCATTATTCTTCTCGTTCCCCTTACTGGCAAACAGGCTTTTTTATGGAGGACATCCACTCTATCACTCGAACTGTGTTAATTGAATGATTGCTCCTTCCTCCAACATTGACAGTTTAGTCTTTTATACGCATAAACTTTGCGCCTTTTCTAAGGTGTAAAAGAGGACACACATTTTATTTTCATGGAAAGCAGTGGAGCTGGCTATCAATGAACCACTTCCTACATCCATCAGGCACACTTGTAGTCTCTTTACACCACCTTCTCACTCGAGTGTTACACTTGGCGCTTCGTAGGGTTCCACTAGAAGGACCGCTTGATACCACCATTTAAACGTCAGACCGCAATTATTTGCTTCATCCATGCTTTTATTCCGGAGATTTTAAGATGACTTTCATTCAGGATTATTGTAAAACACCTAAAATCAAAAACAAAATGTCATACTCACCCACTAGTCAGTGGTTGCTGCATTAAACACATACTTGACCGGTGTGCAACAGTTTAGTTGCGTCGACTGCACTCACTCACTGGAATGACTAGGATCTGACTGTGATCTGCAAAAACCCTCTGTTCAATACCTAATACGGTGAAAAAAGGAGGGAAAAGTGAGTTAAACTTTGAACTGCCATCGTTTTTAACTACTTTTGTTTTCACTCAGGCAAACTAACTATATTCTACTCTGTAAATTAAAAGGTGTTTATCACACTAATATATTACTTGTGGGGCAGTTTAAAGAATTGTACCACTCCTACCCATTTATTCACACATCATAAAGGCGACATTATACGATGCGTGGCTGTGTGTGTGTGTTTGTGTCGGAATGGGGGATGGACGTTTGATTCACGTATCACTTTTTAATTTGAAGAATTGCTTTACATTTCTGCTATAAACGCTATTTTATTTCAACTTTATGCTCTTTTGGTCATAAAAAGGCCTCTCTGAAGGGCACAGCCGTGTTGTCCTTCATTGCAGTGTTAATTAACAGGTGACTGTTCCGCCACTGCAAGGAGGCGAAGTCAAAACGATAAACTGCCCAAATGTAACTTTTTATTAGGTTTCTGTGCTACTTCATGTGTTATTTTGGCACAAAAGGAAACCATTGGGTGTAACACCATGCACCGAATACGATCAAATCACATAAGATCTAGCATATTTACATGCAAGCACTTACTCATCAAAGCAAATACTCATTTGTCAAAAATGACGCTTTGGAGGGGGCACTCTCTCGATTCCCATTTCCTTTCATTCGCATCGGTGCACTCTTGGTCTGTCAACGGTGCCAAACCGAGTTCAGATCGCTTTGTTTTTTTCCACTTTCAAAAACGCATTTTCCTTGCATGATCTCCACGCGTACAATTAAGTCAGTGTTTTGCGTCGATCGCATTGGCTGCCTACTGCCTAGCGGTTTGACACATGCGTCTTTCGGACTATCTTTGTGACTTTGTATGGGTTTTTAGGCCAAGGCGACTAAGATTTTTTTGCCGTTCAAATTAATCTTTGATAGATGTGAGGAAAGTAGCAATATTTCTCACGTATGTATGCAGTAAAGCATTGAGCTAAGGAGGGATGTGACAGTTCTGCTTCCAAAGTGGGGTATTGATAGAGACTATGTTACGGCGCAATTATTTTTTCCTTGTTTTGTTGAAAGATGAATGAGGGAAAGCGTCGGTAAAACAAAAAAATCCGTCTCCGAGTTTAAGCGCATTAGTAACATAAATTAACCGGTGGCCCTATATTTGGCTAGTGTTCCCTCCTCACCCTTCCTTCCCCTCGTTTGAACGTCATACATTTCTCATGCATGATTAATGACTCTACAAGGATGAAATAATTATTTTGGATCTGGGCTATGTCTAGTCCCTTTTTTGATGGAGTTGGTTCAATGATACTAACAGATACCGTCCCGAGTTGCGTATACGAATGCGTAGTTGGACCTGACAATACCCTTAATGCCACTTTTAAACATAGGTTTGCACAGAACTTTCTTCCTATGATCACATCAAATGCCAGCGATGCATTGGACGGTCTTTAAATAAATTATTCACTCCCGTTGACACAGTATCTACGACAGGAAAGGTTCAGTCTTAGTGTGGCATCAGATATGCCGTTTGGCATCCAAACGGCCGACGGATTTCTTTTCTTTCCTATAGTTAGCTACCGACCGTTAGATTTGCTTTGTATGGCGCATTTCTGGATCCTAAGGCGCTTCTTGAACTCCTTCTCCTCGTGGAGCTCTTCAAGTCGGCCAATATTATACACAGACGGACTCTGGGTATGTAGACAATCCAGCATTACTCAGTCAGCGGCCGTTAAGTGCTAAAAGTATTCCTGTTGGAGCAGGGAACTCGCCAGGCTATGCGCCCATGCACCCAACCACACTAACTGACACGGAGGCTCCTGTTCTTGAAACCCGAACATCCCCTATAGTGATTCTCTGTGACCATTTTATTACGACTTAGGCTTCTGATACTTGCATCATTCACATATGCTCCCCATAGCCTTTAGTAAGACGTACTGCTCCATTCTCGATCTTAATGTCAACAAATCTCATTCTACTTGTGTCGGGTGGAAGTTGTGGAAAGTGAGGCAAATCCTATACACCCAGGCGCAATCATAACGGTGTTCAGCAGGAGAGGCTCTCACCAAGATTGGGGTTAAACACCGGCTTATCTGCT
The DNA here is from genome assembly GCA_900622495.1 of Hydatigera taeniaeformis. Classification (NCBI taxonomy): domain Eukaryota; kingdom Metazoa; phylum Platyhelminthes; class Cestoda; order Cyclophyllidea; family Taeniidae; genus Hydatigera; species Hydatigera taeniaeformis. The sequence continues at coordinate 26,740 of UYWX01020421.1, read as the reverse complement.
ACTCATCTACTTACTCCTCTCGAAATAGCCAGAAACCGCAAAAAAACCTCTGATTAGTATTGACAAAATCACAGATTGTCATGGCAACTGTAGTGAAAACCAGCATTCAGCAAACATTTTTGGTGTTCACAAAGCCTACACCTTGTCTGTCAACTCCAATCGTTTGAGGAAATTTGATTATTTTCTTCTTTTTTGGTTGGAGCACTGCTTTTTTATTGTTTAATTACCAGTTCGGACCATTCGAACTATTTGATAAAGCCACACATTGTTACTACATAATGCTACGGTTTCAAAGCAGCAACAACTCTGCTTTCTCATTTTCTGGCAAACCCTTATATTTCCTGACTCCCATTGATTATGCTGAAGTGCCTCTCGTCCCGGCATTCGAGTGCTGCCGACTTGGAGGTTTTCAGCGAGTACTGTAACATTTGCACAATCCCGGAACTGCATTTTTCACTACATGATGAAATTCACTTCCTGTATATTTCAGACGTAAATATAGTGTTTTAGAAGTAGGATTTTCCACTCTCTGCCTTTCGGCATGCTCCTTGCTCCTCTCGATCCACTCTCAAAGCAGGCCATTGAAATGCATTCTATTCAAGTGACCAATACGTCAACCACCAATGGGTCTACGAAGCCTGTCACCAATTTTCCCATTTCCTCTCCTCCCTTTCTTACCCTTCTTCGCTCTGCAACGGTCAGCAGAGCGCTTCACACATTACGAACTACGATGCCGGTTAGGGTGGCTGTGGTTTCTCACCGAAGGGGAAAGTACTCTCGCCAATGGGGTGGACTTGGTAATTCACTCATCGTCCTGCAACAGTAACTATTACCTTGAGGTGAAAATCTCACAAAATGTACTTTTTAAGCAGCTCTGTTTTCACTAGCACTGGCACATTTTGCTCAATTCGTGTGATAAGAAATTCATCTACTCCCTGAACCAGGAATTCACTTACTTACTTATCGGAAATTTATTCACTTTCAAGTTACCTTCTGCGAGTCATAAAACTGTAGAGATGAATGAACACTAGCATAAAACTCTAGTGTTACAATCTTTGCTGTTAGCAGCGAGGGTCACCGTTGCTTCTTTACCTGAAATAAACATCGTTATGACCTTTTAAAACTCCTTCTGGTCCTCATATCTGGCGAACCTTCACCTGACCGTCCTGCACCTCCTCATTTGCATGGCGCCTTTTTTTTACCTTGGAGCTATGTGAGGTGGAATATTTTTCTTACTCTTAATTGCGTTCCGGAAGACAAAATAAAGCATAAGTAATGTGCAAGGGTTAGTGTGGAGGTGCTGAAAGTGTGTTTCTTTCCCTCTCTCTACTTCTCACCCCGTCACGATGGTTAAAGAACGAGCGAATAGTTTTCTTTACGCAGAAGTTGATGTTTAGTCGTTGTCGGTAGCTTCAACTCCCTCCCTAATTGAGTATGTGGTGTTTTTCTTTTAGATTGCTTCTGGTTGGTTCAGAATCTACTTGAGTTTGGTACAAGCGGACATATCGCTGAACCGTTGGCCTCGGTCCTGGAATTGGCTTCAAATGTGTTCAGATCCGAGCAAGTCAATTTACCAAAGCCCATGGAAGGTAGGTGAGATGTCATAACGACTGCCACTTTCTGACATTTCAAGATTTAGAAATGTTCTGAATGCACTTTAAGGATTGAAACATGAAATGGCAGCAATCAGGCCCTAAAATGCTTAGATAAATTGGATACATTAAAATGTAGCGTAGTTCACTACTGCAGTTTGAGCGTCCCTTCTGAGACATCCACCTGTTACCGTTTCCCAACTTCTTTTTGCATCAGTGGTGGTCGGATGCAGTGCAAACACTCAATCGCGCCGTGCAATGCTTTCATCTTTGGCCGTCTTTAAAACCTCTCTGATCAGGGAGGAATGCGTTATAACATTCAACTTTACGGACACTTCTTCAATCTTTTATGGGAACTTAGATATGATACATCTTTTCTGGGTTACTATAGGCGCTCATGTTGCTTTTTCTAAAAAGATTTTCTTGCACAAATCTCTACTTTTAATAAGAAGGAAGTCATTGGTTCCTCTGCTGGGGTATCGTTTTTACCGTCCTCAACACCCTCTTCCAGTCACAGGCTTGCGGGATTTCCTTTTATTTGCACCTGCCTCTACTTTTTGTCGTCTACTTGAAGACGGCCACTTCTCTCTTTCTCCACCTTAAGGATTCGTAGAAAAACATTTCTCCTTTTCCTTGTTGCTTTTATGTTTTGCAGAGCTCTACTTTATCACCTAAGTAAACTTTAGTCACTTAGGCGACTTTATTAGCCGTGTTGACTCAATTCACAAAATGAGACTAAGAAGTGAGAAGTACAAAATTATCCTGTCTTCCTGTTTAGATAGCCATTGCAGATTGAGGTATGTCTTTCTTTTTTAAAATTCTGTAAGAAAACAATTCCTTCATTTGTTTGGCTGTGGAGTGATGGTTGGTTTGCTGTGCCGCTGCATCCACTCTGTCGGTTAATCTTGTTTGTAGGAAAGCAGGGCTCTGCTCTGCCCCAAGACTAAAATATTAATGCCTGCCTCTAGTACAGGAGGAAGCAGTTCGACTTCTTTTCAGTCCTTCAGAAGGTTATTAATTAAGAAAGCATTATTTTGACATCGAGAAATTGTTCTACCATTAACTGGGTGCTGTCCAGTTTTTCAACTCCCACTGACATTGGACAGGACTAGTGAAAGTTTGTGGACAGTCTTAGTGGAGAAGCCCTTCACTGAGACAGCAAGGAAAGAGCGCGCCCCATCACTGGTTTAGAGGTCGAATCATTGGCAAAATCGAAGGCATTTGCTTGACGAATCTAAAGTCATCCTTTGATTTGGGAGGGAGATGACAGTATGTGTGACAGTATGTGTGCGTCTGCACGGGGCACTGGCGCTTCCTCCAATCTACAAAAGCTGGTAAGTAGTCTTTGAAAGGAATGAAATGTCAAGGATATTCAGATATTTACTTGAGAGGACTTTTTCCCTAAACAACCCTGTGGGAAATTTCAGAAGACTGAATAGGTCTCTCCAATGGTGAGACTTACTAAAATGATTTCGTAGTGTGAGTTAATCTTCGTTTTGTCTTGTCGTGACTCCGAAAGTGGATTGTACCAATAGGGTAACCTCTAAATGCAATTCCTTTCCCTTTTTTTTCGTTTTTAACAACTTAAACATCTGGTCTCTACTCCGTCACTTTTTTCTGCCCTGTCGGCGTCGACTAATTTCGTTATCACACTCCGTTACACTTATTCTCTCGCTTTGGCACTGTCAAGGCCTCTCAAACATAACCAACCACCATGATAAATGGATATTTTTTGACTTTGGAAGATGGGCAAAACACAAAAAAATTCACATAAGCAGGTAATTTAAGGGAGAACTTTCTTTTCCTTTTTTCCCTTAAAATTACTCCAGTAGTAGGGGATAGATTGGCTTTAAGAGTGGAGGATTGTGAACGCTTTTTCCCCATACATCATCTCCTCATGCTTGATTATTTTATGCAATGCTTTCACGTCTCACGGTTTTTATAAAGTGAATAAAATGGCGATTTTGAGATGAAGGTAGACTTAACTAAATTATTACACGAACGTGGTTTTAGAGCTCCTTTGATTTGGGTTTCGAGAGCTCCGCCTTCGTGGATGTTAAACGTTCGACTCACGCATTTTTCACTTTAATCTTTACCTTGGTAAAATTTACTCGAGTTAAATGAATCCACAAGATTAACTATCACTTCATAACGCCTATTAGGGAGTAAATTGGTGGGGCGTACATTGTTGAACTGGGCCTTTTGACTTCCCTACGGTGGCGAATGATGAGTGCCTTCTACTGTACTCCCGTGCATTTTAGTAGGTTGTGAGCGTTCAACATCAGGTGGTCCTTTGCTTCCCGAACCTCCTCTGATGTCATTGTAACTTAGAGTTGGTTTTTCATCCTTCCGTCTAAGAGTAGTAAGGACGTGGTCTGTGCGTCTGTTTACTACTTTGGTGGTTTTGTGTGTGAACAAAAGCAATTATTGTGTCTTGGACTGTGTTTACTTTGTCTGACTAATCCAGGCGTATGGGTTAAGACTATGGCTATTCGTGGGCGTAAAAGACACTTTCAAGATTGCCATACAGGTAGGAATGAGGGAGTTAAAAGGAAAATGGTGAAGCTTAAGGATTTCGTGCGATTATACAGGTCTCTCAAATGGCTATTGGTGTGGAAGAATCGCTTCCCTTATCGGTAATCCTTGTTCTCTGTCTTCCTGTGTTTGTGAATTTTCATTTCATTTGTTCATGAACAACAAATTTCTCTTTCCTCTGATTTGAAGTCAAAATTTCGCAGATTTATCTCTAAAATTGAGTCATTTACTCCTTTAACAATTCGAACTCTGAGGTTACGAGAAGGAGCACCCCAGTGAACTACCTATCTATTGCTGCAGCGAGAGGTTTGGGTGCCAATGGTGTGACTTAAAGGCCATGTCATCCTCCAGAAATGCAAGGCTAAGTTCTTACTGCCCGCGAAGTTAAAGTACAGAGGTTAAGAACCAAGTATTACTTATACGTCGGCTCTGCAGTTGTAACAGTCATTGTGAGCCAACCGCGTTTTTAAGTGCATTTGCGTGTCACGAAGCCTCTCATCCCTCTTGAGGTTTCCACGAGGTCTGCATTATCCTGAGTCCGCTTGAGTCCTTACTTGATAGATGGAGTGTTGGTCTGTGGGTAGGCCTTTACCTCTGTGCTTTGACGCCGCTTTATCTCACTTTGTTCTGCCCAGCCATGCCGATCTCGGTTCTACTCAGCCGACGGAGAGGCAGGAAAGGTTTCACCCGTTCATTTCATTAACACCTGTTTATAGGCATCGTAAGTGAGTTTGCAGCGAATTTTTTTCCTGCCATTTTACAACTGTTACATTACTTATTATTGCTAGCCCTCCTGCTGGAAATTCAAGTCGCCTATGTTTGTCTAGGGTGAAACAGAAGCATTACTTACAAATTTGCATCCTTTCTCCTTTGAGAATAGTGCTCTATTCAAGTAAGTGAATCATCGCTGAGCAAGTTGAGAATTGCATCACGAATGCCGTACCTTCAAGCCTCTGCTTGAGGCTTTTTACAGAAGTGAGCAAAAATTCGTGGGGCCATGTTATCCTGCGTCTCTGTTGTTGGAAAGGGACAGACTACCATTACGGGTTGTTTGTTTTATGATACGTAAGCCTTGCAACTACTGCCTGACATTTAAGTTAGTAGGCTGACCCGACCAACGCGCGGTTTGCTTGGCTGTTGAAGGTGTACTATGGGGCACAATATCCATCATTTTGCTGTAGCATACCTTTCATTGCCTTCGGAATCCACTATCCTGTTCGATTGCAATGATAATTGTAAATCTTTTGCACTGCTACGAAAGTGTTTAATAGTGTGGTACCGAATTTCACCGCGCTGGCACCACTTGATTGTTTTGAACAAGATAGTGTCCTGGGCGGAAACAGCTGCAGAAACCACTTTCTTCCTTCACGGAATTTTGGAATTCCTTAGAGGACTATTTGGACTGCTATTGGGCTAAACAGAAGGGAAATTAGTTTTAAGACTCCTCTCTGACAAGCTTGATACGACGGATCTTCTCATTCTCATTGCCAACCAGTCAAAAGCTATTCGTCTTGATTCGGTGTGATCAATTTATGAACATTATCTTTGAGTCTGGATCTTGATTTTCTCGCTTGTTAGCATATCGGTGATGAGGTAGCGTTTTGACTGTTTTCTCCTTGAGAATAGACGAAGGCGAAGTGGATGTGCAGACGAATTGGAGGTTTGCATACTAGATGGGTGAGAAGTTGCATGAGGTCATGTGAGGAGTGATGCATTGTCAGCAGCAGCATTTGACGGGACAAATAAAGGAATGCATTGTCGAATAGCTGGATGGACATCTGGTTTAAGCTGTGCTTGAATAGGTAGCCAGGTGGATTGATTTTCAGCAAATATGTGAAGGATTTTGTCTTGTCACCTTAATCATTTAACAGATTAAATCTACTTTGCGGTTTAGAAATGTACACTCCCTCAGACGGATAGGCTGGATGCGTAAAACAGAAGGGATTTCGGAATTGAGAAGTTGGGATTGGTTAATTTGAGGCGGACCGTCCATGAACGTGCTACCTTGAGTTTTCTTTTACTGATCTGTTTCTCTCATATAAGACGTCTGTTGGCACGCTTTTTCATTACTCATCCTCCACATTGGCTTGGTTCATTAGATTGTTGATAATGCTACAACAGAACCGTGGCAGCCACATCAACTTGGAAATCAAATCTTTCTGACAAATGCAGGGCATATTGAGTCCGAAGCTAAGCAACAAGTGAGGCGTGCACTACCTTTCTCAGCGAAAATCACATCCATAAATCATACTTTTTCGAGGCTTTGGGAGTCTATCAAAATACAGTGACAGGAAGGAAGTGGCTACTAGTCATTTATCCAGTCCCTTGGAGGCGACGCAATGAATCAGTTGGAATTCATTTTACCACTGCACGACTCCTAAGGTCGTAACGTGGTAATACTAGAACTCCCCTACATTTTCTACAGGCTTCTATCGGACTGAAATTATCACCCAATGTATTTCAGAGGAAATAACGGTTTTTTTTATCCTAGGGCTTCGCGTTCTTTCTGTCTCTCAATCCTGAGGCTTGCAACTGCTGTAGACGGCGCCATTATGAGGGTAAAAGGACGGCTGGAAGTGGGGCTGTAGGCAAGGCTTTCTTAGGTAGTTCGCTAGGAGCAGGTACAATCTGTTGCGAATGTGGGCTCAACTTGCACACCTAAACATGATTTGCTTTCCGTCCACACTGACAGTGGGTCTCCGTTTCCCTCTTGCTTAAGTCATTCGCTCGCACTTTTCTCGTCCATGTGCCTAATTCTCGAACCCTCAATGCACACTTCAATTACCTTGTGGGGATTAGTCGATAAAATCATTCTTCTCCTTATTCTCCACCTCTATGAGTTTTTGCACTTCTACGGTAGAATAACCTTCCAGCCTCTCCGTTTTCTTTTTCTTTACTTTTAATATTCTCGCGCTTTCAAGGAAATTTAGCTTCGTTTCTCGAAACTTTCTCATCCACAGTATCGCCAAAATTTCATGCTGGTGTCCCAATCTGTGATTCTTCTGCCACACAGCACTTTCAACCGCGGTGGGTTTTAGCATTTCATTAGAGCAGTGGAACACCTCCCCGTTTGTGTCTTGCGTCGGTTGCCTAGTTCATGATAGAGCGCGCTTTTTTATTGCTCTTCCGTGTAAACAGTTGGGTAAGTGGAGTTAGGCCTCCGCAGCTGTTCTCATAATTGTTGGGTCGAGGTCCATCTCAACCCAACTATTTGCTGTCCTCCTCCAATAAGTCGCAGGAGTTTGGACATGTCGTTTTTTCCCCTTATCATCTGGTATTTTGCTTTCCGAGCATTTGTGAGCGGTATGTTTGAAGTTGAAAAGTCAAGTAAGTATTAATAAAGGTGATTTCTCTCAACTAATCAAGAAGTTAAATGCAATAACACTGGGGAATGCTGGAAGCTGTTATTTAGTCTCTTAAAGACAAGGGAAGGTATTTTTTGGGAAGTTATTCTGGCTTTTCACTTCATTTCTTCCGGCGTTTTGTCTGCGTTAAAACTTTATGCTGTGTGTGTGCACAAATTTCTTTTTGCGAAAACAGTCGCCTCGGATCCCCCTAGTGTGAACAGGCAAATAGGACAGGTTGTTGATCAAGTAATGAACACTATGTGTGTCATTTAAGGGTTTGGAAGTTAACTTCTCTGCTTTAGTTCAAGTCCGTCTTGAAGACTAAGGGGCCGCAGCTGAAGGCGAAAGTGAATGAAGTAAACGTCATATTGGTGAAGGCGCACTGCGAGATGAGCGATTCAGGGGAAGTTTTATTCCAACTGGCTGTCTATGAATGACTACTTCATCCAAATAATGGACAGACGGATTGATATAGAAACCTTTGAGATCAAAAGTTGAATGCTCCACGTCTAATGAGCTGCAAAATTGCAAACTACAGCTAGGACCTCGAGGATTTCACATATACAAGACCAGAAACTACTTTGAAAGCTTCATGGAATACCTTTTGGATTCGCCTATTTCCTCTTACAGGTTCAAAATTTGCACAGTTCAGTCGGGTGCTACTGCGAAGTGGTACAGATTGGCAACCGCCGGTTTACCGTCCCATCCTAACCTGCCGTTCCGCTCCACCAAGAGCCCTTGTCGCTCCTGTGACGATCGAAAGGGAAGTGTAAGTGCTCCCCCTCCCCATACTTCATTTCATGCCCTCTTCTCAGCACAATACTAGGTTGTAGCTGGCAGCCAATTCGAATGTCCGCTCCAATTATAAAATACTCAGATGTTAAGGATGTATTTGACAGCTGAGCACTATTTATGCATTTTCATCCCTATTCATCAAATCATCAGCCTGTCATATTGTTGTTCTATCATAGTGGGTGGTGAATTCTCCGTTTCCTCTCCCACTCCCTCCACCTCCTAGGAGACAGATTAGCTAGCTCAATTACATGAATTTATCCAGGTTTCCTGCATTTGCTTGATCAATCATCAGTCACTCCTCCACCTAACCGTAAATTGCTTTTTAACGTGGAGACAACCTCTCGTGATTTATCACAGACTGATGGCCAGTCCGAGGTTCCTCTTCCAATCCCGAGAATATTTATAAAATACTACTGGAGTTCAGTTGCTTTTGGGTTTTCTAGTCGTTTTCCCTTACATATGCTCAAACCATTGAACGCTTAATTTCTCCACTTGAGTACCCACTCTTTCGTATGACAGCAACATTGGATAACTGATTGATCTGTTACTGATGTTCTTTCCCTTCAAATTAGCCAAGCTTCTTTTGCCCAATTAAGAACTGAAATAATGCCCACCTCTGATTAGTAGATTATTTTCTAATCCGGGGTGTAATCATTGCAACACCTAGATTGTGATACACCCCAGAGTTATGACTAATAAATAACTCAACTGAGTCACTCATTTGCAATTTAATGCGAATTCGGCATTGCCTCAATGCCGCATTCACTGTCAGTGCCACGTATAAGTAGCAGTCCGCGGTTCTTCTCTGAGTTCACGCCTCACAAATACGTGACGTGTGCTTCCGCTATTCAGTGATTGGCCAAACAATACTCGCAATTCCTTTTCTTTGAATAGCACTGGAAATCATCGGAAATTCGCCTACTGTTATCGCTCTTGGAGGGTGATCGACTTTCCGCAGGCCTAGATCTTGTCAGTCGTTGTCTTCCGCATTCTGTCACCACAATTAGCTGAAATACCGCTCCCGATTGTTGTCCCAAATTACATGGACGGTGTTGGTTCCTCAGATTTCGGCAGTGGAAGACAAGAGTTGGCCAAAAGTTGTTCTCCTTTTTATTCACGGACGCTAAACTCTAAACCACAGATCCGAAAGTCGATTTCTCTGGATAAATCCTTGACCTTTCTCCTCCCTCTTATTTCCTGGTGAGGCTCTGTGTACCCTCTGTGGTTCAAAATGTAAATGAATTGACGAGTTTCAACCTCAGGAAGAATGTAGCCGATTTCAATTTTAGTAGTACTTTCCAGAACAACTTCATTAAGAAATATTGTGAGAACATATTCTAAGAGTGGATAAGTCTCTGTAGTGACGGCATTTTACTGGGACGTTTAAACAAAGGAGCTGTTTAGGCTTCTATTTAATAATGTTGGCATAAATAATGGGCTTCCCATTGACGATCACAAGAGACTTGAAATGTAAGTCATGTGTCTCCATGAGTCCATGTTACTGTTTACCACAAAATAGTAAAATGTTGTGAGAATTCGGAGTAAAAACAGTAGTTCATTCGTATGTCACTCCGGAAAATATATTGAGAAAATGTGAAGCTCAATAGGTTAACAGAGGATAGATTCTAGGGCGTACTGATGTTTCTGCCCCTGCCCACACAGTGCGCTGCCTCCCCTCATCCATTTAAACTCATACTATTCCTACATTTCCAAGGCGACTTCTTCACAGTTGGCTCGGTTGCCACAACTTAATCGTTGCACTAAGTAGGGCAGTCCACTCTACCTTCTCGGTGCTCAATCTGCATTGAACTTCTCAAATCTTAAGTGGTCATGAGTGTTTAGTGCTGCTCCACCAAGGTTGCCCAGCGCAAGGCCCCATGAGGACGAGTTATGTATGCTTCAGGGATCAGAAGTTGGGGATGAGATAGGCTGAGTGTTTTCAGGATGCACCGCCCCGTTGGTGATACAAGACCGGAACTGCGGCACGATAGACGACTGTGCATTGCTGAATAGGTGAGGGGGTGGAAGAATTGACATATCAGTGACAAGGAGCAGTATTGAACTGGTTTTCTACATGTGGCTCAGTTCCTAAAAGGAGTTAGGGTTCAGGGTTAGCTGGTAACAGCTGCATTGGTTCAAGATCTTTAGTAGGCACTTAAATAGAGTAGAGTGGAGTAGGTAGAGGTTTGGGGTGGTTGAGGCAAACCTTCGCAACAAATATGCTGATGATAGACTTACTATTTTACTCTTTCATAGTAATTTAAAATCTTTTCTCATAGAATGGAAGTGAATAGAAGTTGCTGGAAACTCTTTACATCTCCTAGCACATTAGCCATGGATTCGTTTAATTCATATCGCGCTTTTTTCATTATTTTGTCAAGCATGGCTAACTTTAATCCCCTCTTCAGTTGTTTGACTGTTTGTATGATGGACGAGTCGAGGAAGCGCAGCTCGGCCAAATGTGTTCTCGTCAGGGAAGCCCCCTGTATGTGGCGTGAGGATCGGCTGTAAATAGTTATCGACGCTACGATTGGCGCAGTGTTGTCTCGAAGGTCACTTTACTATCCCAAGTAGTAGTGGAGTTCACGAAGTTAAATTGACATTGAAATAGACATCACTTGAATGTATCCGAACCTTCTTGACGGAAGTTTCGGGTAAATACGTTTATCTTAGATGTTTGGTACCTTCTATCGAGTGCAGCTCACGCATTTGACTCGGTTAGCAAGAGAAGAAGGCCCAAGCAATTATTTCTGTACGTCTAATAAGTGTTTGGACAGTTTTGACTTGGAACTCTTTGTCGGTTTTGACTGAAACATAGGAGCACCTGCTTTGTTTCAGCATTTTTAAAGACCAGAAAGCTTTCTTTTATACCTGTGGTATGTTTCGTTCGGTCATTGGTCTTTGTTTCCTCCTCATTGTAAACCTTTGCTTTTCCGTGTCCACACGCTCAGGAACAGAACTTTTTCTCTCCTCATCACACAAGTCCAAAGGTAAAAGTCGTAGTAAAAATGGAGAGATCGTGATAGGATATGGTTGGTATCCATTGCTGGATGATATGCTACTAATCATGCTAATGATATGCGTCAGGTTGTCCTCTTCGCTACTTACAAACTCATTCGCATGTTTGTTGCGTGCAAAACTTTATTGTCGAGTGATATGCATGATTGCTTCTGTGATTTCATAATTGCGCACATAAACTGTTTAACCAGTTGTAGTTTTATTTGCTATTTCTGTGTGTCTTTTTGCTCATTTTAACGTTCAAAGCAAATCAAGGTGTCACTTTCGACGTTGTCAAATTTAATAGCTACTAAATCCTCTCTAATCCTTATTATGAGGTGGACATTGCGCATATCAAAGTCCAAGGATACATACTGGTAACTCTTTCAATGGAAATTCAAGCCAGATAATCCATGGAATGGAAACTCGATGCAACAAAGCTGTCTAACTGGCAGTTACCCGCGTCTTGTCACTCCTGGAGAGGTTCAGTTTAGGTTTTCGTAGGAGTCTTTGGCCTGCATTCTTATGTCAATTGTTTCCGAAAGTTGGCTAAATTCAACTTTTTGGCGACAATGGATATGACGAAAAGAGGTACGCGGTGCACTGGTCACAGGGTCCCTCGAAATGCGGGGTAGACTTGGCGACTTCCATGCGGTTCTTGTAACTCATGCTGGGAGTTCACTTTTACATACCTGAACTGGGGGAGTTACTGCTGCAGTGCTACAAGCAATCGCACCAGCTGCCAAATCACATGTCTTATGTCATTTCTCCCAAGTCTTCCTTAGTCAACGCAAAGTGTAGTTGTGATTTTGGTGCTGCAACCTTTCCTGAATGAAGTCGGAACGGTAGATTGGGGTGGGTGTTGGGACTATAGAGACGTTTTAGCAATCGCTGAATGATTATCAGTAGTACTCCTCAATTCATCAGTTACTTCTATGGACGTTGAACTTCCATACGGAACTTTGGATCGGCGTATGATCGACAGTAAACTAACTGGATTGGCGAAATCTCATGAGGATGAGGAATGAAGTCCGTGTCGAATACTTTCGAGATGTTTTGGTGCTTTGTTAGCCATGATGGAACAAGAAAGTGGACGAAGTATGGCTTAAGAAGTCGTTGAAACTGCAGCAAGTCGTAGGACTAATTTGCTAACTGCAGAGGATCAGTAGATCTCTCAATGTTTCTTCTTTTTTTGGAATGCATCCAATCATTTGAATTCCGTAAATCCCTTATGTTTTTCTCAAAGTTTACTAATGAAATTATTTTGCTCTGCCCATTCTTCACACATCCCGTCAAGTTTCTTTGCTTTTGGCTTTGTTGTGCGGTGTAAGGGTATGCCAATCAAGCCTTTTTTTATTGTGTAAAATGTTACCTGGATGTTTGCTCTTCCGTGTGAAAATTTTAGCTCGCGTCAAAGCAAATGGTTTTTATTGATGGGTTTCTGGGGTTGATTTTGTCTCTTGGGACAGCTTGTCCTTAATCCCGATTGAGTTACCTGATTTATTGCACCTTGCATCGGCCATTATTCTTTCAAATAACACCGGACTGGTGCAACCTCAATAGCTGAGGTGTTCAAAGGCTCTGCAAAACTGCTTGATTGTGATCTTTGTTGTGTGAATTTTTCGACCTTACTGGAGGCACTGGAAGCGTTAACGCTTGTGGTCGAGAAAAGATGGATGGATGGTTGGTTGGTTGCCCTGCTTGACACTGATACGAGGAAAATATTGCGACATCGAGGTGGAGATCGACTACGATGAGTGTTTGAGAACTAATAATGGTACAATCTAGGTCGTCCTTTGTCTTTCTCCCTTTGTTTGTGTACTCCCGCTGCCTTCATCCTGTCGAAGCTATTGGTTCGGTAAATAGTAAGGGCTTAAAGGCCGGTGCCTTTGTTAATCAGCGTGACTGTGAGCATAGAGTTGCGGCATACGTACGTCTAGCGGGCTGACTACTGGCGATTGCTGAGGGCCGAGTCAAAGTTCGCGTTCGGAGCACATGTTACACTTAGACACGCCTCCTCGAAGTTATCAACTGACCTTTACCCTAACTTAGCTGTTAACACATTTGAAGTGTGGCTAAACCTTGATACCATCCAATCAGGCGGATCAGCGAGAATCTGGAGCCCTAGTTCCGGGAATTTGGACAGAGGTTTTTTGAGGTTGCAGTCATCCTGAGCAGCTCTATGGACTCAATCAGTTCACCCACTTTACTTCAGAGTGAAGACTTTTCATCCCAGTATTTTTGTTACTTGGTTTCATTTGGAGTCAACTTTTCTCATCTACCTGTACTAAGATGCCATTCACCGTTTTTGACAACGAATTTGGTATCCCGAATTTTCTGTGCACCCAAAACAGTCCATTGACCTGACTTGTCACAAGCTATTGAAAGGTATCAAACATTCATCCATTTCTCCCGTGATTTGGAAGTCTTTTTGTGTTATTTACAGCTTGTGACGCACTGTGTCCTCCTGAAGTTTAAAAAGGGAAGCATCATGACTAGACGATGATTGAATCTCTTGAGTGGCATATGTATAGACATGCTCCAATATGACCTTTGATCTTTTGACCTTTTCAACTGCGCATGCGATGCATCTACTGTTTTCATTCCTCCTCCTCCACTTCTCTTCACTCTTTCTCCTCCTCTCCTCCAAATGGCTCTTATGCATGAATGAAGCATTAACTCCACTTCAAAAGTTTTTTTGCTTTTCTCGCCTATCATAAATGTGGCAAAATCTGCGAATTGAATCCTCACTAAACGTAGTGCCTTTGTTCAATCTCGAATTCGGATCAAAAATATGTCGCCTTTTCTGGACGTTTTCCTTCTCGCCACCAAGTTACTTTTTGTTTGCCATCATTTTTACAGAATAGTGAAATCGTACTTTGTGATTGTTACCGAATGTTGCAGAGTTGTTACTCATGAAGTATAATGACTAAAGTATTCGTTGACAGGGTGTATGGACCACAGCCTCTCTTGCTGCGTCTACCTCTTCCCACCAAAAAATTAAAGGATATCAAAGTCGATGACTCCTCCATCTTCCACTGTCACCAGCGGTCTCCAGAGTCGCCTTCCTTCGAGTCCATTGATCGCCACTTGGCCCCCTCCTCGCCCTTTTACTCCGTCACTCTTGTTCGCGAGTACTTCGGCTTCTTCCTTATCTCTGGAAGTGTCATACTGATTCTGCTTAACCTCCGCACCTTGCTTGAGCTCTGCACTCTCCGCAACCTTACCCGTAGCTTGCGCGTTCTCCATCGGAGAATCTGCGGTCGAAGAGTGCAGATTCAACGAAATTCTGGTCTGGAGGTCGGTGGTCTTAACGTTGTTGATGACACTTGCGACTTCGAGGCTCCGCCAGCAAGGGCAGTTGTTGTGGAGACGGTTCATACGAGCCTAACCTATCGGTTAGTGAGTCAATGTCTTCGACAACAGAGGCGTTGATGTCATTCGTGTTGTGGAAGTAGAGATGCATATTTTGCTGCCTTTTTTCTTCAATGCTTATCTTTTTTGTACTTCTGTTGAAATACAGGTCTTTAATGAAGTAAATTGGAATGGCTTTGGCTTGACTGCGTGTGCATAGCGAGAAGAACTGGGCCCAGGATTGAAGAGTGGGTGCATTTGGGGCAAACTAGTCGTACCCATGATAGGTGGATGGAAGGGGAGTTGAGTATTTGGTAAATGTTAACAGGATAAACAAGAAAAATGGCACCTTTCCCGATGTGACGGAACATGGTAGCCAATTTGGCGAACTGGAGATATTTGGTGGTTCCTTTGTGGGACTAGAAGGTTAATAAATTTGGACTTTAAGGCTCTTTAGCGACTCCTCCTTTTTATTCCTTGTTTGGTTCACTTTGTTTTGCTCGGACGCTCTGCATTCCTTGGTATTAGGATAGGGCAGTGTTATGGCTACTTTATTGCGATCGTTTCAATTTCCACTTGGCAGATTTGGGGCCTGGTGATAATTGCGGAGTCTTGGTAATGTTAATACCATCAACTTAATGCTGGGTTGCGAGTTCCTTTTAATTTGGGAGTTGAAATGAGATGCGCAAATACGATTCCCCCTTCCCTCCTCCAGCCTTGTCCCTCATTGATGAGGATAATTTTAGCTTGCTTGGATGTCTAATGCAGTGGGATCGGCCTCTGTACCTCCTGCTAACCAATGTTTATGACAGGCACCCTTTTTCACCAGAATGCCAAGGTTGAATTTGAAATTATGCGCCAATTTTTTAGTACAAAAGATCCAATCTCTTTACAATCAGATGCATTCTAAACTGATGTGTTTGTGTGCTCGGTGGGAGAAATTTTATTTGCTTTTAATCACTTCCCTTGCCTAGTTAAACAATAGTGGTTTAAATAGCTTACTCGGCTGGTTAAACCATGTAAATGCAAACTTTCTCCTTTGAACCGAAAAAGTGAATCCACTTCCGTTGAATGATCAGTTGGAATTAGCGCTGGATCAGTGACGAGTGAACTTTGGATTTCCTGCCTCTCTACTGCCTTGCCCAAATGTGGGTGAGGGTGAAGTTGGAATGCCTTTTGATTAACCAATTTTATGGACTTCAAACTAAATAAATATGACAGCTAAATCTGAAAGGTAACGCTTTGCATGCATGTTGGTGCCACGCCTATGCGGCCGCTATATCATTCACAGAAACCATGGAGACGTGGAATTAGCAGAACCAGGGCCTGTACAATGTTTGGCGTTATTCGCTTGATGTGGCCGTCAATGCGGGCAACTGGGAAGGGAAGGAGTGAGGGCAAGTGTTTGGCTGTTTTTAAAGGTTGCTGAATCGCATGACGCTTGATCTGGCCACAACCATCTCGACCCTTCTGCAAGTCATAAATAGGCTTCATCACACCACTCTGTTCCACTACACTCAAAAGGAAGCTCCAGAGCGGCTGCGTCAGCAAAATTAAACCAAAGGTAAGTACAAGTTTCTTCAATCTTTAACGAAGTCGCGACCCCTGAGAGCTGCACTGTAAAAGATGCCAGAAACTTTGCCAACATTTTCCTCATGACTCCACCTTTTATCACTGCAGTGAGGCTTTTGAAAGCTGTGATACGGTATACGATGTCTTACATCCGCTTATTAGTCTGTCAGTTCAAGCAAATGAGGACTTTTCTTGCTTTGGTTCATCTTTCATATTCTTGCAGAAACAATGAATTCGAGGGGTTGTTGATTTATGCTTGGAGCATATGATGGCGGTGGGAGGCCAAAAAACATGCATGCATTTTTTCTTTGTTTCAAATTACACAAACCACATTTACAATTCCCATCGTTACATCATGAGTGTGTAAATTTGACACCGAAAGCTATTGCGATTTTATCGGGACAGTGGTTGACTCCCAGTGCGGAGGAAATGAGTTATGCTATTCAAATCCCTAATGCTGGTTGAGGCGGTGTTTTCGTTCAATCAAACCTTCAGGATGGATGGAATGGAGAATCCTGGGGGTGTATAAAATTGGTTTATTGAATGTTAGCTTTGGCGGTATTGAAGAGAAATGGTAGCTCTCTGTTCCTTGTTTCGTCACGTTCCATTCAATCCAATTTCTGCCTGATCTCTGTCAGCGTAGAATGGCGTAGAAACGACTTGAAGTCTTGCGCAGCTACCAGTTGCGTTTCGTGGATTCGAAGTGTTAAACACAGCCGTCATTGTCAAGATTAATTGGATAACAGTGAATGGCACCGCATGGCGGTGTTCACCCACCGATGCTTGCCTTTGTGACTAGCGTCGTGTGAGCTGGACTGGTTCCCACGTGGCCATTCCACCGCCCACGCTGACGAACGCAACAGTCCGCCTGCGTCGTACCCTCGTGTCTCGTACTCGCCTGCAGTGTCACAGCATAGTCATATGGGGTGGAGGAAAAGTCATCACTTAAAGTAAGCAGCTTTAGTTAAATTTGATACACGCAATTAAACGGCACTAGCACCTTGCATTAACCTTGATGGAAAAGCCCTATTTGAGAGCTGAATTTTGAAATATTTGATCCCGTGACTCAAGTAAGTGCCACTTCTCTTTTGCCTAGAAAATGCTATATAACATTGCTTTAACTCACTTTTGGGCTGATAGCCTTGCGGAATTTAGCTGTGATATTTGGAGTGGACTTTTCGTGCGCTTAATGTTCACCAGGTGGACCTGCGAGTTTGCTACCGTTTTTCTTACATTTGGTGCCGATCTCTGCGCAGTTGGACACATGGGACAATGTTTAGCAGACTTTAAGATAAAAATAAACAAATTCTTATCTTCGTTCACAGTGGAATAAGGTGGTGCATTCGCATCTCAAGTGAGACATTCAAAATGACTGAAGTTTTGAAGATGAATTTGGGGCAAGAGCTAAGGAATCCTCCTCCTCCTCCTCCTCCTCCTCCTCCTACACGTTGATTGCCTAATTGACTACAGATATCCAAGCCTCCGAGTCAATCACGATGCATTGTCACTTCACCACCTTAAAATCGCGCATGATTAGCGTAAAGTGATCGACAATGCGGACGGCATTCTCCTTTCTTGCACACTTTCCTCCATCTTCCCCCTCCCGTAATAAATGAAACCAGCTAATTTACTCGCGAATCGTTGTTGGTGTCTCGAGTTAATTACATAGCGTGAATTCGACTTTATGCGTTTCGACATTTTGCGCACTTTTTTCTATCATCAACATTCCAAACTATTGCAAGGTGGGCGCCTTTAGTCTCCCACAAGGCAGGAGAGATGACGGTGAAAATATGGAATGCACTTTTCACTGAACGGAGATGAAGGCGAATGCAAATATCCTTGCGGATAGCATAAACAAGAACAGGAGGTGGGTGAGAGCTGAGTGAGGAGCGGGGGAGTGCTCGCCGCTGCCCACTACTTTTGTTCCCGTTGGGGAAAGTAGAAATTTGCATAAGTGGAAGTGACAGGCTTTGTGACTACCCGAGTAGGACAAATTGCGATAAACAATTCACTCCTTTGCTCTCCCCTCCCACTGGATTAAAATGTACTTTTGCTGCTGCTAAAAATTTGTACGTTCTGAGAATCGCTCCAATCCGTGAGATTTTCACTTCTGTTCAGATGAGATGAGATGCGTGACACAGCTGCCTCAACAATCAAATGTTCGAGAGGGTACCAGAGTGATTGCTGAGCCTATTAAACTCCTCGTTCTTTCATGCGAAAGCGTTTCCGTTACCACCTTTCATGGTCGCCCTTTTTAACACGTTTTAGTCATTGTGATACTTGGTTGTGTAAATGGAGGACTGATGTACTTTGGTTGTTTTGCTGTCAGTACGAAATTTACAATTAAAATTGAAAAAGATGAGTATTTATGCAAGGAGTGCAAACCAAACCAGTAGAATCGAAGGGATCGGCTTTTGGAGTGATTACATGTTGGAGTCCTGGACGGCAGTTCCACCGTCGTGAAGATCTATTAATGCTCTCTTAAATGGGTGAGGGAAGCTGAATACCCAAAGCTATTCAAGGTGGCAGTCCAAAGAGACGCCATCCATACATTCGTCCACCAAACCATCCAACCAACTAGCACGTATGAAGAGGCTCCTCCCGGAATTCATAAAGTCCTGACTCTCCTGTTTCACACAAACGGAGGACAGTTGCCAACCAAATGTAATCTCATTTTGAGATTCCTCCAGGCCCGAGGAAATGAATTAATCATTAGCTGTCACGTTTTATTCTTCTTCTGTAATTGCTTTTGGGAACTGCTTAAGTGCTCCCATCTGGAGCGAGTACATGGGTAGGTAGAAAACATTCCAAAGCAGTCACCCTCATAGCAGACTTTTAGTTAACCTATTGACTCGAATTCTATTTGAAGTTGTCGTAGCATGGGGTTAAAGACACGGCAGTGAGTAGTGCGTCCCACTCTAGTTTAATTCAGTCAGTCTTTTCCCAGGTGACGGGCAACGGCGATCATGCACACATCGAAGCCTATCGAAGATGGAGGATGTTTCCTTTTATTAACGGAAATCCGTTTCTATAGGCGATTTTGCGCAGAAAATTGCACCCGTCAGTGGTGGCGATCCAAAAGGAATTGTACATTAATTGCTTCCACTTCTACCTACAGCTACAACAACAGCTTCAACAACCCTTCACTCAGCCCGTGCTCGACACAATCCTTCATGATGTTGCATTAGGTAAGAACGGTTTTGTAACCACAGCGACCAAAGGTACTGATGTTTTAGAATCTCCGCCTATTTAATTTGTCATTCACTTACAGAATCAACTTTTTTGGCAAAACCCCCTTATGACGTCTAGTCTACGATTATTTGGCGGCTTATACATCCAAATTGCTGGCAATACGATGCGGATTGAGGGAAGCGCAGTTCATTGTTTGCTCTTCAGTCGAACACGTCGGCAACTCCTGTGGCTTTGTTCGATCTCTCACTAGACTTTGACGTTTACCTTTGTGTGAATTGCGTCATTTATCACTGAGACGGTTTACAAACTCTTCTTCACCTGCAGTGTGTACCCGGCATGGGGTCAAAGGTCTGCCGTCTAAGGAGTGGGTAAACCTCTCGAAAATGAGCAGTAAATGAAGGGCCCACCGCAACTACCACTATCGGTGGAGTCATCACTCCCGCAGCCGCTTTGAGGACGCAAAGGAATGGCAGTCGAAACATCGCAACTTAGGAAATGGACAATCATCACCACAAAATAAACAAATCAAAGTGTGAATGAATTAATAAGAAGGCAGCAATGCGTACAACGTCCCAGAGAGCTTGTATGAAGGTGAAGAAAATTATTTTCACAGTCGTAAGGGTTAAAGCAAGTCATATTGCGTTTTCCTCTCACAGAAATCAGTGTAAGCCACCTGTTAGTTGAAATCGACAACATTTGGACCCTACTTGTAAGTTTAAACCTGGAGAGTGAATGACAGTGAGTAGATTGGCAGGATAAAGAAGTGTCCAGACCAGACCGACCAGAATCTAACAATTGGAGGCCATCCAATTCGGTCGCGAAACCGCAAAAAAGTCGTTAGCTTCAAATGACAAGAATTCTCTACTTCAGTGTAATCAATCACAAGGAACCAAATAAAAGTGTTGAAAAGATGTGTATTTTGTCCCCTCAACACAATTTACTGCCACGGTTTTTGTGGGCCATGGTGGGTAAAGAGGATGCCAGCCTTTGTGTGGCTGGCGCACCTCCGCCACTAGTGTTTGACAAGACGCTGGATGGCGGCTTACTCCCCTGCTGCTGTTCTTTCTACCTCTCCAACTTGGTTCTCTGTCAATCCAAACGGGTGGTTAGAATGAGCAACAAAGTCAGTGTGACTTAGACTGCCTCCTCTTGTGTGAACAAACGCATACGACCTGACAAAGGTAGTTTTGAGAAAAAAAACCTATCGAAAGTAAACTCATGTTGTTCTTAATGGCTAAAACTTTCAACCCCCACCTCTCAACAGTCCTTCTTGGATGGTATTAGGTGGAATTTGAACGCTTGTTTCCTTTCTTAAGGAGAGAAAACAAAACGGTGTTTTTTTTGTCCGACTTTCTGGCACTTTGGTGATAAGTTGGATAAAATTAACTCCTCTCTTAACTGCCTTCTGATGAGTGCCTAATTTGTTAGTTCATTTCTTTTAAAAAGTTGTTTGTCTTGGTAAAGAGCCCTGAATAGGGTAAGGCGTCCACCACCTCACGGTGTTGCAACACGTCTCGAGTCTTCTTCAGTTGAACAAAGTTGATGCCGACGTGGAGCTCAATGACGACTTTGCTTCTCATCGGTGTCAAGTGTGTGCCAGAGGCGTGCATTTTGCCTTACCTGAATGGATGAAAAGCAAGAGCTATGTGACAATGGAATTCGAAGCTCAAAAGATGTGCTGAGTGCGGAGGAATTTGAGCCTAAAGGTAGGGAGAAGAGTCTTCACATGACTCATGGAAAGGGTGACTTAATGGCATAGCTGAGTGAAGGCAACACCACCTCCAACCACGAGAAGTTGCTGTGTTTGCTTGAATAAACCGTTTGAGTGGAAATAGAACAAAATTCCTTCGAATTGTTTCGAGAAAAGGGGAGAAATGAGGAGAAGATAAATATCTTTTCCTCACAAAATTTTAAACCATTTATAAATCACTTTATATTGCACAGTATAAAATGATTTTCCTTTTGTTTCCAAATGGATACCTACGATTAGGGATTGCGCGCATTTTCAGACTCTACACAATCCTTTTGTCACTCATCCTCCAAGTTGCTGGACGGTGACCTCGCATAACCATCCTCATCTTGCCTCATTTTGAAGGTGGAAATAAATTGCCATAGAGTGTAGCCTCCTAGCAAAGTGCTGTAGTGAAATTTAGGCAGGAAGTCTTGCATGTCAAATCCAGTTGTCCTGTTGAATAGCAACAAGTGGAGTGCCAATTGATGGCATTTAACAGTCACTGTTTGGTGCCTTTTTTGCCAGACCCTGGTGTTATTTAATCAAAATTATCGTGAGGCACGAGGGCGCCTGAAAGCCCTGCAGTTAACCTCCTTTTCATCGCTTCTGGGGACTTCCCATCCATAGCACTGTTTGAGAGCTTAAAAGTGCCCCATGAGAGCACGCATGCAAACGTTGGAATAATTGCAAATCAAGTGACCTCTGCAACCCAAATCCCTAGCAATTATCTTCCATAGTGCCAACTTAGGCAGGTAAATTCCTCGATGCGATTGGATGCTGATGAAGGTCATTTTTTAAACAAGGCTTAGGAGTACACCAGAAGGTCAAGGAGCAAAGTGCTCCACCACCTCCCCACAATGTCAACGTGGCGTAATTTGGGCAAGAGAGAAGGAAGACTCTCGCGTTCTTCCACTTGCAGCGAATAGCCCGCGATGCTTGGAAGGCGTTGGTAGTGATTGGGAGGGATCGGAGAGAGCCCACAGCACAATAGCCGCCTTCCAGTTGGGGATAATATATGCCCCTAGAAATGCCGCCTTTTTTATTGGCATAGGAAGGCTGGAATCCCAATGATACACGGGCAGGATTGGAGGTTAAACAAACTTTGCAGGCTCACTGCGGAACGCCATCATGGTGGCATTGTGCAATTTCGCAAAGGTGGTCATTTGTGGAATTTACTATGCGATGGTCGAGAGGTGTCTTTCTGTTTTCAGAAGGAAACAAGGATAATTGAAAAATAAGGTGATTTGCTCAATTTGTCCACTACGGTGTGCCACTTTGGAGTTACGAATGCTCCAATTCTCCCACTTTCAAAACGGAAGATGCACTTTTGGATGCTGCGTCAGTGGGTGGTAGCAGATGCCCAAATTTCCATTATCCAAAGCTAGAGTTTTTCACCCAAAGGCAAACAGACACTCACATTCCTCAACATTTAATAAGCATCCTCATAGATTCCAAAAATTCACTTGGCTGCAACATCTTCACCGACTTTTCGGTCGATGAGAGCTTTCTGCATTAGAAACTCGAAATGCCTTCAAGACTACTCAACTTCTTTGTTCTTTAGTGACAACTGAGGAGAAGGTCCTTTTAAAGCTCTACATTTGCCCAACTTTTTGTCCTATTTTAGCACCTTGCTGTAGTAAGCCGGGCGAGATTGAGGAGGCCGTTGCTCTACTCTGACGGCTGCACCTTGGAGGAGGGAAAGGGCGAAAACACAACTAAAGTTACTTTGTAATCAGGAAAAATAAGGCGCTTCAAGTCATAGCGATTGAAGCGAACCAGCTAACCACCAAAGGAGGAGGTAATGGCAATTCGTGGATTTTAGGTGGACCTTACTTAAAACTCCCGATTCTCCTACATAAAAGTTAACCAGATTGCCATTGCATCCCCCCCACCACCAACTTCAGGTGTTGCACGACGTGCTCCATTGTAAAGCGCAAACATCCTTTAGCAAGATGTTAAATCACCTTGTAGGAAGAAGGACTTCACTGATTCGTTCCTCAGCAAATTGTATTATCTTCACATTCAAACTGCAGAAATTAAGGGCAGAAGAGAAAAGATGCCCTCGTCTTTTCGGTCCCCTAGAATTCGGTGCTTCAGGTCTACGCTTGCTACAGTTGGAGCTCGTTAGTGCCGTCTACAGCTATTAAGATATTTTGGTTATTTAATTACTTGCATGAATGACAGTCACTTTGACAACCAACTTGCATTGGCCGCGTTGAGTTGCCTTCGGGGCAGGCCACGGCCTCGTCTTCACCTTTTGTCTGCTACCGAACGGGAAGTCTTGCGTTGTTACAGCTATCGCAAAAGAGGTGTGTCAACGACTGTTTAAGAGGGTACGCAGGAGCTCAAACCAACTTGAATGGTTCTTTGCTAGCCTTACTGGAGGGAGCACTTTCTTCATCCAGTGGTTACGCTTTTAAAATCCTCCAATGAATGTCAAAAGTTAGCCTAAAAGTAGACCTCCGTAACAATGTTTGATTTAGTTTTTGCATGCCCCTAAAGTCACCCTTTCTTCCTGTATTTCAAAAATTCTTAAATTTGCTGCTTAAATAGGGATTAATAAGTCATAATCTTGAATGTACATCTTGTGTGTGTGTGTGTGTATGCGTGTGTGATTGGCTTGTAACCGTCTGAGTTTATATGTGAATGTTTCAGGGCGTTTTCACTTGGGCGCTGCTCACGTCAAGGTCTTCGTTACCCTCAACCTTTTTAGGCTTTGACACCTCTTTCTTCTCTTGGGTGCATTCTTCTCTGCCTTCCTCTCCCTCATGCTCGTCGTCGTCATCTTCGTCCTCGATTATCGAACGACAGGCGAGGAGATCTCTAATTTTCAGTCCAGGAGGAGCCTTGGCTTGACGTCGCAACTCAGCTTCAACCAGAGCGCGTTGTGATTGGAGGTCATCAAGATCGTTTTCGGTGGAGTCTTCTAACACCTCCTCCTGATTGGCTGAGTCATTATCAGCGGAGGAATTTCGTCTGATGTAGCCATGCTGAAAAGGCAGAAAAAGGAGAGCTAAACGCTTAAAATCTGCCAATCCGATGAACCTTAGCAGGCTTCCACTCTGTTACATATGCAGTAAAACACTGACGATTGAGTGAGACCATAAATCGGTAGCACCTCTGACTCCAACCCTGGATGCACAACAGAGAGGTTGTTAAAGTAACCCTCAAATCTGACGGCTACCAACTCACAAATCACAAGACCAAAAGGCTGTTGCTTTTGTTTACATCGCTCCATCTTTAGAAAATGGCGATTGAGGGAAATTAATTGCAGAAAAAAAGAGTTGTACGAGGTCAGTAAGTTACCGCATCTGCCTTCTCGAAAAATGCCTCTAAATCATTTAACATCTGCCACTATCGAAGACTTGCTAGGGTATCTCGTGTTGCGGTTACTGAGATTGCTGGCAAAAAAAGAATACAAGCCGCCCCGCTGGTCTTGTTCAGCCATAGTGAAGGTTTGAAGAGCTTCCGCAGGATAGAAAAATTGCTTAATCAGACATTTTAGGAGGAGAGGAGCTCCTACAGTAGTTTAAACAGATTGTGAGACCACCGGGAGTTCGGAGTGCCAAACAATGCTTCGGTGTCAATAGCATCCCTCTCCAGTGAATCAGAAGACTAAACTCCCTTAACGTCACAGTTTACTGACACGTTTCTCGTCATTTAAAAAAAGCAAGTCGATAGACTAAAACCGATCAGTGGTAAATGCAGCCGCTCAAAGAGGACACATGGAAAATTGAAAGGATTTTACTACGCTTTATGAACCGGAGACCTCAGAATCAGTTAAGCCGACCTACAACTTTAAAGCGTTCATTACGTGTTTATGCCTGTGTTAGCTGGAGAAGTAGTTACGGCGACCATCCACCAACTGTGTCAATGCGGAGGCCCTGAAACAGACATTTTGCACTTTGACCATCCAAAGACGCAAATTAGAATCAGACGCCTCCCCCCACTTAGAGTTGCCACAACTGCAGCTTCAAAGGAGTGGAAAATTGTGAAAAAGATATACAAGTAGATGGTCTGACTTGGAGGCTGAACCTCGCACACCATCTGCCGGCGCTCTGACGTGCACTAGCAAAATTGTCATGAGGTAGCTCGTGGAAATTACTATGAGAGGGGAATGAATGGAGTTAAAATTTCTGTCTTCACCCTTTCCACACCTCCGCATCTTGACGCTATGGTGCCCCTTCCTGTACGCCGCTCTAAAAATTGGACTTGCACAGGCGTGCACACACCCACCTTCCTTTGTTACTTGCTCAGTGGAGGAGGTGCGCGCCTTAGTAGTCAGGCCTTCCACACAGAGCAACAAAAAATGCAAATTCTATGGTTCTGCTCCATCTTCAGCTAAAAGTAGAGAAATTTCTCCAACACGCACACACATCGTTAAAATGGAGAATGTGGTTTTTGAAGATACAACCATGCAATTTAGATGTGCATTGGACTCTGAGCCTCCTCCGCTTCTTCAGTGAAGTTTGTATTATCTTCTTATGAATTCCATTCACCTACGAAAAATCCGCGCGAATATTTCGGTCGAAGAGATACACAGCATAATAATTTGCAGGTGCCTTGCGAGATTTGACCTTTAATTATAAATACCAAATCAAGCCAATTTGAGACCCCACGTCAAGTGATTTCAACTTTCTTGCATTGATGCCATTCAGTTGCAGGATCCATTGAAGTTAAGATTTATTCCCGTCACATTCACTTGGTTTCTGCGCACTCGTTACAAAATACTCTAAAAGGTCACTCTTCCACAAGTTCGCGGCGGCTTTTCGCCCGTGGTACACTACTACGACGTGACGAAGCTCCCAAGGCAAGGTAAATGCACTGCTCAGCACAGATGGACGAGTGATGAAACATGAGCATCCGTCCAATCCATCCACCCAACCGAACTCTAAGCAATGCCTCCAAGACAAACAACTAGTCGCTCGTCACGCCTCACCCCTCACTTAACAAACTCCCCATTCACCTCAACCACCGGATGGGAGAGTCGCGTTCCCTCCCCCCCAGCCCCAAGGAGGGTCAAACTCGTGCGTCCGCCCAGAACCGTCTTACACCTTCACAGCCACATTCATCACGGAGCAAAATCGCTTCACAGCAATCAATCACCACTAACAAGACCACTAGAAAGGAGACCGGTTTGTGGACCTCGCAGAGCGGGAGATGACAGTGGCCTGCGCTTTTCATACACCGTCTGCCGCCCCAATAGCAGTCGCGTCAACAAGCACTTCCCACCTCCAAAGTCTATCCACATCGGACAGGGAAGGAGGCAGTGTTCTCCTCCATTCTCATGCTTTCAGTAGGGGAAAAGCATGTCAGAGTGGTCTTCCTTCCCTTACAATTTCACCACAATGTGGACAATCAATTGTTGCGTACGCCTGAAATCCAGAAGAGGCCGTTCTGAAAGGCGAGAAGGTGCGGTGCGATTATTCGTGCCACTCGTGGTGTAGAAGTTATTGCAACGCTAGAGAGGATGGTGAAGACGAATTCGACAATGATGCGATGCAGACGTGGCCTCAAAACCACTTTTGCGTTGCGACAATCGCTTTTCACGGTTTGTGTGCAAAAATACATGAAACTTGCATCATTTTTAAAAAACCAAAGCAGTATATAAAAAGCTGCCTAAG
>UYWX01020420.1:63770-77018 GCA_900622495.1 Hydatigera taeniaeformis | reverse complement strand
GCCAAGTGATCGCGCATCCACTAAGCATGGTGTCAGTGGCAGTGGCGAAGGCCATGGTCATGTGCGTTTCTTGTTCTGTTATTCTGGTTTTTTAATCTGATTTTGTATTTTTTGTATAATTTTCTTTAACTGTTTTGGCCTTCTTTAAGAATTTTTTCTTTTGTATTTTATATTTTTTTTCATTTCCATGTTTTTTTTAAATTTTTATTAACCTGTGTTATCTTTCTTCTATTTTATATTATTATTATTATTTGTAGTCTTTTGTCTGTTTTTTAATTCTTTATATGGTTTTATCCTTTTCCGTATCGATATTTTCTCCCTTTATTCGCTGAGGTTGCACTCCTTTGTAGCCGGTGGAAGTGCTCTTCTCGGGTTACCTCGAGAATGTGTGCACATAGCGGAGAGAAACGCTGGCGTGCTCGCATTCGTTTTCAGCCCATTGATTGGC
This sequence comes from Hydatigera taeniaeformis, assembly GCA_900622495.1. Classification (NCBI taxonomy): domain Eukaryota; kingdom Metazoa; phylum Platyhelminthes; class Cestoda; order Cyclophyllidea; family Taeniidae; genus Hydatigera; species Hydatigera taeniaeformis. The sequence continues at coordinate 76,570 of UYWX01020420.1, read as the reverse complement.
TTACACGTGTATCGATAGCATGGCTCTCTGGATTCTCACAATTTTGACCCACATACCATTCGTGAAAAGCACATTCATACACTCATGCAAGCAGTCTCATAACTGGCAGTATGTGACATAGGGAGCTTTGTAAATACGGTTGGCACCTTCATATCGTTACCCTATGTGATGCATTTCCATTTTTCTCAGCACGGTGAGTGTTAAACGAAGTTTTATATTCCTTATAATATATACTACTCACACCAGTCAGTCTCTCGCCTTAAGCCTCAAATGAAATTTATTTTAGACGATAGTTAATGGTTACATTAAAAAACGAGGAATCTCACTGCAATGGATGTTTTTAAAGCGGGCATTTTGTCTTCTAGCGGTTTGAACTCAACTAGACGTATTTTGCAAGGAATTGTTGGTTAAAATAAATAGCTTATGGAAATGAGTGAGTTGTCATCTTCCAACTAGAAAATTCACAGATTTAACACATTGTATCAACCTTAAACATTCACTATAGCATTCGCATGCTAAGATTTCGGAAGGCATAAACACACGGTGGCAAAATAAGATTAAGGCTTGACATGGAGGAGGAAACCCGCAGCAAAGGTTAAAAGAAGCAAGATTAAACACAGTCGTATTAAAAGGAAATAATCTACGCCACGCTACTTCAGAATTCCCATCTTGTGTCGTGGTGACGTAAACCCAGATGCACATCGACTTAATTTACTAACCTGGCTGTTTATTGGAGAGTTCATTTTGCCTTAGGAGAAGTGAAGTGAAACTTAAGGCTTAAAGAATGCTACCCTGGGATCTATCAAAGGCGATGCCCCTTAGGCACACATTGTAAAACGGATGCTTAAATGTTTCAGTGGTGCATTCAAAAATGAATGAGTAAATTTCAAGGTGGGCAAATAGATTTTAGCATTTTAAATCAGTTATAGCGCAGCTGCCGCATCCAGTTACCTGAATTTAATAGACAACTATCCAAAATGTTGGTTTGATCGTTACTTCAGTTTTGGTGTGTGCCTTGGGTAATGTTTCCCAAATGCAAATGCCTGATTACAATCCAATAAAAGGTACCCGTTTGTGCATGTTAGCTTCATTTCCTTGCCTTACATCAAGACTAGTTTAGAGCATTTGTAAGTGTGTTAAAACTGAACTTAATGATTGCTGTGTGATTGAAACTACAAATTCATGACTATAACAAAATGAAATTGTTTGAGCTTTCTTTTTTTAGAGAGCCAACTTAATCCACGTATATTTTTGCGTGTTGAATAAAGTTCACCTTATGACATTCAGAAATACCGAGAAATTTCGGTCTTCTGTATGGAATCTGTTTATTTAGCAATGCGCGGATAGTGTCGCACTAACTAATATCGCTTAAGATGGCACGAATACGAAGCATTATGCGACGTGAAGACATGGAATAGGTGTTGGAATTCACATTCTCGGTAACTTCACCTCATTTAACTCTGGTGCACTTTATATTGATGAATTTATGCTGTTTCACCAGTTCGACATTTTGAATTTTAATGATTGGAGGATTTAGCGCATATTTTAGTTGATGTTATTTATGTACACTGCATCAAAAGAAGTCATCCCATCATGATGAACTCAGCAGACAGCGATCTCTCCGGTTTGTGGGATTTTACTTTCTTGACCTCTCATTAAGCGTAGGAGAAATTTTAGTTGGCAACTGGCTTATGACATCACCAAGTAACAAATGCTAACACTTGCATCAATAATGTTTGCGAATAAGAATATGAAAGCCTAGTTATTTAGAAAAAGTGCTGCATAGATGTTGGAATAATGAGTTGTAGAACTTGATTTTTACATCGTATGCGGCAAGCATTTGAAGGAATTTGAGATACAGATGAAACTCTAGACTCTCTCCTTCTAGTCCGGTGTGCAAATGTTATTGCCAGTATGTCGACCACCATCAAAAGCAAAGAACATTTTAAAGGTGCTGAGTATATGTTCAGGTTAAAACGATGGAGTTCTCACTAAATGCTGCACGAATAGTGAAATTTTTGAAATACAATTTCTACTTCTTTGCAAAAGTACCATTTTTATGGAATTGAAGTCAGAGGTAAGGATAGCAGTTTCCAAGTTGTCAGCAGCTCTCCCATAATAGCAGTTACCTACTAAGTTACAATCGTTGCATGCTTGCCTCTTCAAGCTGGCTAATAGTTGCTTAAGCAGTAACTACATTGAAAATTCTCAGCAATTCTTTACGGGATATCGAGACTCTCGTGAAACCGGATACTGTAAGAATGACTGAATTGGACTCATCGTTTTCTTCAAAATGTAACTTATGTTGTAACTGAATGCCCCAAAGAGATTTGCCTGCAGCAAGCAAAATTATCTTTCGTCCGAAAAAAGTTAACACTAGGCATAGTGGTTTGGCAGGGTAAACACTATTTTTATTGGTCTGGACACAAAGTAGCCTCTGCATTATAGGCTGTTTTTCGAACCACTTGTTTCATGTGATGTTTTCTAAAAACGTTATCTCATCGTCATATTAAATTTCCGGGTACTTTGGAATTCCAGATTGCCGTTTTACCGGTAATATTACACATTAAAAATTCAATTACGCTATCATTCTTATTTTCACCCAAGGAATACTACCTATTGTTCTGCTGCTACACCTGAACTTCACATGTTCGGGATCTCTTCGACTAAGTAGGCAGTCAAGAGGCCATGAAAGAGAATACGAAGCTCCAGTGATCAGTATGCGTTCCATCTCACCTCACTGGCTCAACATTCAATGTACTATCCCTAAAAGCTCATCAGAGTTCAAGGTCTTTATCACTTGTCCCGCTCTACCCGCTCCCTGTTACGAAAATTGCCTACCCACTCAGTCCTGCTCTGAAATCAGCTCTAGAGACGTCGAATGCGTACCCGATGGAACCGCAGTCAACTGCACTGAAGTAGTGAATCCGGATGGAAGCAAGTTGACGAGCCTCTGGATCGATAAACGCAGTCCGCGACTTCATGGCTCTTGGATTTGCACAAGCCTGGGAGTGAAGAGTAGTGTTGTTAATGTAGGGGTTTTGCTTTTCTGAAGTCTTAAGTCAATTTTGGCTCATCTGGCTGTAGCTACCTACAATGCAACCTCTATAGTCATTTTGAAGAAAATCATGCGGAATTAAAAGCGCATCCACAATTTCGGACCCATAGGAAAAGTGTTTAGCGTTTGCGTTTTCTATCGAGAGCTATTATCATAAGAGGAACTATGCATAGGGCTTTGTAGTGAGAATGCCCAAGTTCATACGATCAATTCCCCAATTAAACATTGGCAATAAGTCTGTGTGAAAGTCCATTTTGAAACTAGAATTGTCTTTAATGCTAGAAGAGATCGAATCCACTCTCAAGTAGAAGCACGTGCATTGAAATTCACAGCAGCAGTCTATAAAATCCCAGTAGCAGGTAAAAAAGAAGTCATTAAAGCTTTCAACTACATGACCTACGCTTCTTAATGGATTTCTCCTCACCAATTCAGGTAGAACCTGAACTGGAAGAAAGTCCAGTCGTGTCCCCAAACTTAGAGGTGTTGGAAGAGTCACAGTCCTCCAACAATACCGAAGCTATGGAATCGGATAAGCTAAACGATGTCGCCGGACAGAAGGAGGAGAATGGAAACCCTCCATTTTACGCTATTACATGTATTTAATTCTTATGCACTCATATGATTTGACATAAAACGATAATAGTCTTAAAATCACTATAAAAATTGAAGGTTCAGTTGCATTAAATAGCAGTAATTGTTACATGAACTATGAGGTTCTTTAAAATAACACTTAGGAACTCTACAAAATAACGCGAAACGATTGTTTTGTAGCGTTTCTTTCACGAACTCCCTGGATATTTTGCCTGATTGCAGTGTTTATTGTCTCCGTTACGGTGAACATTATCTTGTGGTGTAGATGGTGTCTCGTTTGCTTCTTTACAGGTAAAGTTTACACTTGCTCTTTATTCGTTTCTAGCCAAATACTTTTGCTTGTGCGATTCGAAAGTATTTATATGTCTTTCGTATCTCTGTTACATAACAAGAATAGGTGTGAAACATGATCTGAAGACTTTCACGTAAATTTCCTGGTTGGTAATTATACGGAATCTAACCATAGACAACTAATTACCGATGATGTTGGTTGATCGGCATCGTGTCGTGCGCGTAGTCTTGCTTTGATCTTACAGCGCGTAGAAGAAAGTACAATGAAGACCAAAAAACGCTTGGTGACATGATATGCCTTCCCACGCAAATGAGCCGAACTCAATCTGGGCTATGGGAGAACGATGTCTATCCAAGTTCCTTCAACGATAATTTGAGAGAACCCTATTATCTAAAAGAAGATTCAAACAAAATCCAACATTTTGGGACGTTTGGTCCGAGTAACTTTACCTATGAACAGACACAGGCACAAAATCACACTGACTTTACCGATATGGCATTTCCTCCGTACTTCAATACGGTCCAGCCTAACAACCTATGGAGAACTCGAAGCGCCGTTGCAACATTCTCCCCTGGAAGCTCCTCTATGGCTGGCGCTTATCCAAACCATCTTCGAACTGATGCGGCCTCCCTCAATCAGATGACTTCACAAAGCGATGATCCGCCTCCACCACTACCACCACAACCATCAATTCTCCTTAATCAATCCTTGCACAAAATTGGAGATACGAAACAACCTCTAAAGCCTAACACAAATCTTGCTCCTGGAATTACTGCCGTTTATGATGACGTGGCCAGCAGCTCTTCGATAACAATGGTTTCAAAAGATATAAAAAAGCCAAGCCTTCAAATGGAACCACAGTTACCCAGCTTGGTAGAGTTAGAAAAGCCGGAGAATCGTTCAATTCCACAAACGAATCGAATCTGAAGACCAAGCTTGATGGCGATATAAGCGTTTCGAAATAGGTCACCTAAGGGATTCCACAACTACATTTTGTCTGCCATAAGGACTTCAAAGAATGCATTCCCTAAATTGTTATGACAAATTTTAATATCGTACGAAAATAAATCAGTGTCTTATTTTTTATTTAGTTAAAATAAGTTTAATGAAATTTTAGTGCAGCCAGAAGGGTAACTAAGTCAAACCATTAATCACTTTGCCTCTGCAGTAGTGAGCATGCGGAAGCAAAAGAAGGAAGGGTATAAATCGAAATAATTCGATTAAGTGCACTGAAAATGCCAAAAGCTGTAAACTATACTTTGTTGCTTAGACGGGAACTTTATTTGTCTGAATCTAGCACGTGCCCAAGTGCGCAATGGCTTTAATTAAACTTCGCAAGATCACGTGAGCTTTAGCTCTCCCGTCTATTTACGGTCTGTCCAGCATTTGTGCAATACCATTTAGGTAGAAACGAAACTAAATGTCTAGGTGTTGGTATTGTATGTACTTGTCATCAGCTCACTGTATTGCTCCTCGATTAGCAGTGAAATGTTATTATCCTTTCATATAACCGAAGTTTTGCTATTGAGGTCTGCTTTTTTTGTGATTTAAAATGCTGCGTTACATAGGAAGCAGTAGTAGGAAAGAGCTTACAAAGCATCAAGAGGCAGATCTCTGATACGAAACTTGTTCTATTGATTCTTACTGTAGTCTTGGTTCACACCTACATGCATTATATGCTTAAAGCTGTTTGTTTCCAGGCTCACAAATGGAGCTTCATGCGGAAAGTGGACTCAAGGTTTTCATCGTCTATTCTATCTTTTTAGTTATTTATAGATTGCTGCAAGAATATTGGCTCGCGAGAAACCCAGCATATTTGAAGCCTTGTTTGTGGACCCAGTTGGATCCAACTTTGGTCCTGATATTGCTGACTTTGCGTTCCCTAAAGATGCCTTTTCGATGAAACAGAAAGTCATCTTTAACACTATTTTAGTTCATATTTTCCCATCTTATGTAAATGGCGAGAAAACAGAGGGACTGGAGGGCAAATGCATTCTCATCGATACGAACTCCTCCTTCCCCATCCTGGCATTTACCTTATTCACTGAAAAATTCCTGTCTACGCGCTACCCAGCAACTTCTCACTCGGCACTGGTTGATGAAGTAAACGAATTTCTGACCCACCTTCCAGATCTTGAATCGATTGTACGTAATAAACGCGCGCACGACCACTGAGTGCATCCTCGCCCTGTTGACACTACGCAATGTAATAAAATTCGACGCGAAGTACCTACTAGTAATCGACTCCATATCTTCCCGCTTCGGATTATTCCCAAAAAAAGAGATTGCACTAGCCCAGCTGATATTCTTTCATTTTCTGAGACACACTGTCGACACTTTCCATATCCAGTGCATATGTACCCGCATGCTTCTCTCGGCTAAGGTGGGTTTCCTCTTTCGTAAAGTACCTCACTCTCAGGACTTGAGGCGTAACACATTACCTTTCTACTACCGCCCGAACCAGCGCGTCGTTTTCCAAGATGGTGATCCTCAAAGCCGACAGATAACGGTTGAAATAACAGATGGGGACGGACCTGCATTTAGTTCTGCCTTCAAGTTGTTTACCCAGGTGTGAATATCAACATAAAGGTTTTACTTCTGCTTCCGCTTTCCCATGATAAAAGCCGCATATGCGTGCTCGGCATTTCAACAATATTAAATAATTTACGTAGGTACAATCAGACAGGCCTTTATGAGCCTTCTGTGCAGACACCGCAGTAATTAAAGTTACTATTTGTATAGATGTAGTGTGCCAATAGTTGCAAGTAAGGGTGGGGTATTGTGCCAGATTAAAGAGTAAAAAAATAAAAACTTCCGACAACATCGACGGTTCAGAGTGGCCCATTGGTGGAGTATGAGTTGGCCTCCGTGCCCAGCGTATCACTGGTCTGGAATACACCTCGGTGGCGTTCTTCAGCATCGTCTTCGGTTCGATGCTGGCCGGCAAGGAAGTTGGTAGTCTGACCGCCGGTATCCATCGCCACTGATCCAACAGAAGAGGGTGGCATTATAGTGCCGGGCTGCCTATGGAAGTCGCTACGCAGAAGCTCCATAAGAAGAGAGTTTGCCGAAAGGTAAGGGGAAAGATCCTTATCAACAAGGAGCTCACGAGCCATTGCACTAGTTCTTTGTAGCTCGGGTATCCTCACGAGAAGTTCAGTAAATTTGCTTGGAACATCAGCACACGATGTAGCATTGTAATCCATCAACAGCTGGCTTACACATTCCTGGAACTGTTTAACCTGACGCGCTGCCTTGAGATTAACAAGTTCGCCTTGCATGAGAAGGAAGACCTTTAAACACGCAAAATCTATGAGTCCAAAGCGAAGCCGTTTAAGGTCCTGAGTCAGGCGAAGTAAGCTGTCCACAAGACCTTCAGCGCCCATCTCACGAGCAGCGTCAAGGTTGATGCACTTCGTCGAAGTTAGTCGAATCTCCTGTTAAATAATCAAATGAATTGTGAGTTTAGAGCCGCACCGACCACACTCTCATTGACCACAACGTGGAAAGCAGTTACTGAGTCCCTACGGGGGAACGCTGCTCTCGCAAAATGCCGCATAAATTGAATCGCTATGACCAACAGCATGGAAACTAATACAATGAAACCAAAGAAACTATCTTTAATACTCAGACTAACACATGGATAGAAGAGTTCCTCAAGAAGATATGTTTTTTGGAAGTCATCTCATGTAAGCCGAGAGATCTTTATATCAACTAATCGGTGTACTCCGTTCTCCCGACTTGTAGAACACTGAAGGTTTTAGCAGCCATCTGCTGCGAAATCGACTTTAAGTGCTACCGCCGACATGGTGCAGAACAGTCAAGAAGTCAAAACATATTTTGGCTTTGTATCAATGTTGGTACTCCCCCATCACAATTTTTAAGGGAAGCGATGGGATGAAAAGGTAGTAAACCCACCGTTGGTGTGGGAAGTGACTTCCAACAACAGTCCAAACAGAGAAGATCCGCCCAGCAATTTTGGAGAAGCAATATCTGGTCATCTGTATCTAAATTACTAAAGACGGGGAGTGCCCGAGACCATCTAACAATGCGATAAAGACGCTGATCAGCGAGGTTGAGCAAAGCCCGATAAACAGCTGCCTCTTCTTCCGTTACACTAGGAGGCAATGTGCCGATGCCGATTTGAGAGGCATCGGTGCTGTCGAAATCCAGCCGTTCCTCTGGCTCAGATTCCACTGATTCTTCAACTTTGATAATCTCGCGAAGTATCTAAAAGACATTGAGATAGACAATAACTGACGCCAACATGTTTGGTAACCGCGTCGCACAGTAATATGCCAGTTTTGTAGCGCTTAATTTCGAGGGTCAACCAAGCAAAATCGCACCAACAAAGAACCGAAGCATGACATTTGAATTTCTGTTTAATGTTTTTGGCACACCTCACCTTAGGCATGTCAATATTTTCTTGGTTTCGCACAGGGATTCTGTAGACTGATTCATCGTGAAATGCGGAAGATGAGGCCGGGCCGCTGCCTCCAGTATCCTCCAACACTGCTGGGTCCAAGTAAACACCACCGCCAACATCCTCGGAGGCAGGTATTTCGTAGGCCACCCCACTGCCTACACCAAGGGACATTATATGCACACCATCGATTTTCGAGAATGGCTCCGTAGTAGCACTTGAAGTGGTACTGACGACGGAGTTGGGAAGAGGTGCAATAGCGGGAAGAGTCGAGACACCACTTGTGGAGGTTCCTTTCAGTTCGCATTTCACCTCGCCTCCTCCGGAGGCACGTGCAGCCAGCTGGCGCAGGTAGCGCGACCCTGGATACATACTGCGACCGCCACGAGTTCTGTCTGAGCGAATTGCTGTAAAATAAAAACATGAGAGTGGATGCTGTCACCTCCAACTCACGACCCTGATTGTCCACGAGGATAACTACATACCTTCCATCCGCATTCCTTTTTCAAGGCACTTGACGAAGCGGCAGGCAGGACATTTCTTGCGCGAAGTGGCCGTAATATCACAAAGGGAGGACGGTGTAGCCATATGGCATGCATAACGCTTTGAATTCTGCACGGTGCGCTTGAAGAAACCCTTGCATGACTCGCAGCAAAAGATGCCGTAGTGATAACCTGATATTTTGTCCCCACAAATTGGGCAAGGACCCAGTTTTTCAAATTGTTTAACGTACTGCTGCCATGAAGATTCCTTCTATAGCGATAAAAATGATTACTTGAGTAAGTTTAAATAAAGTTGGAGATAAACCCTTTAACAGAGGTTCACACCAAAATCTATTCCATCTTGAAGGGAAACCAGCAATGTATGAAAAGCCAGAACTCAAAGCTACGATAAAGAAAAAGCCGTAGTGAGAGGTCCAGAACCCACCCCCGAGGAACCAAGGCTACCACCACGTGAGACTCGGACAGATGATGTTGAAGTGTTGGTGGAGAAGGTGGCAGAGGTAGCGGCAGCTGCAATTGCGGGCGGTGCTGGCGGAAGGCGGTTATTGTGCTGTTGAACGAAAGGACGCACCGGCACAATAGGAGCTGGATTTTGATGTTGCTGCTGCAGAACAACCACGCTACGCTCACCGTCCTTCAGCATGCTGGCTGTTTTCAAAGAGAAACTACTGATCGGTGTCGAAGTTGCTGACGGATTGCCCGCATGCTGCAGTATTATATCTGTAGATGATGAGACATGAACTGCAACAAAGGCCATCTCAATACTCATGAAAATACAATGAGGCTGGCCTACTAATGAATAATACTTCTAGCTGATAACCGTACAATTACAAACACTAATAAGCGCTGTTAAAGAATATAAATCTTTAGAGATAATAATGTTCATATGCTTCATAGTAAATACTACACTAGTCCACATCGGTACTTTATTCATGGTACCAAGCAATCCCAAGAACACATTAAAATAAACGCCGAAAATAGCGCATTGTATGCAACTCGAGAATCAGTCACACCCCAAAGTCTGATAGGTTTGAAGATTAAACAACATTGAAGTAGAAAAGGTACATTCGATGCATCAACAAGACTAATGGCGATTTCATAGCTTTAAAAGCCTGGGAATTGCATGGCCTACTAACTATACACAAGTAGGTAAAAAGATGTGAACAAACCAACTCACGCTGACCTCCCTGGTTGACAACACGAATTGGAGCCGAGGAAGAGGCAGAAGAGGGAGAATTCAAAGGAGCAACACTAATTTGTTGTGTCTGCTGAGTTGCCGGTATAAGAATGTAGGCAGGCTGTTGCCCTTGACCTGATTGCTGCAAATGCTGACCATTAGTTGATGTTAAAATGTGATATGTGGCAGGGGTTCCCAAGCCCTTATGTTCTGCCTGCCCTTGTGCAGAAGTAGATTGGTTATGCGCATCACTCTTGTTTTGAATTGGACCATTCGCTGTTTTGATAAACTGCAAACAAAATAAAAGCCAACACTAAAACAGTTAATAAGACACTGCGAAAATTATTAAATGCCCATTAAGCAATACACTCGACATAAAACTTAGTAAAGTACTGGGGCTAATCCTCAATTAACTAGAGAATTGTGATAAAGAACATGCAATATGATACAAGAGAAAGGCAATGTACGATTTTGAGGAAATCATTATGAGAACAAAACTTACGGTGGTTTTTTGCAAATTGCTCGGCCCAGTGGTGGCTGATGCCTGCTGAACAGTTACATATTTAATAGAATGCGTTTGTGGTGCTTTCACGGAACACGATGTTTGCTGAGCCGGGAGCTCCTCAGAACTTCCTTCGGACGACCTTTCCTTGGCTTTTTCTTGAGAACCTTTAACCTACAAATAGCAGAAGACATTGAATTGACTGTATGCACATTGATGATGACCTCACCTCTATAATAATTTTGCCATCATCTTTAAGTTGACCAGATTGGGAGAGGTGTACAATTAATTCCTGCATCTTTTGTTGACTAATCGAGTTCCCCTGCATACTTTCAGGAAGCTGTATTGTTACGTGAGTCGTGTTCAGCTTTGTCCCTGAATCATGTACAGAAGAGATATCATCGTTGTTTGTCTCAACTACTTCATTTCCTTTCGTTTCAGATCTATCCGAGTCGGAGAGGCTGCACTGAAACGATGCTGACATCACCAATTCCGATGAATATCTAAAGGTAAGTAATCAAATGCAACTTATTTCGTGTAAATCAAGTACATAAGAATCACAATACGAGGTCAAGCAAGACCAACCAGTGAGAAAATAAAGTTCTGTAATGTATGCTATCAATTATAGTCAACAGGAAACAGGGAAATTTCAAAATGTAAGGTACACGGCCATCAAACATTATAAGCAACCAAAATAGAGATGCCAATTTAGTAGAATGTACGCATCAACAGTAAATTACCATGTATTTACAATGCTGTTGCCTAAAGGACAGTTGAGATATAAGCTCAGTTTGATCAAGAGTAAAACTCAAAATGATTGGAATTAATGTAAAAATGATAAAAAGGTACAATAAACCATTGGCCCCCTTGACCAAGGTCAATTATTAAATCGCGCCGAACGCCACAGTGTCCTACAGCGCGACCTTAAAATGTGACCTTCGAAAATGGAGATGAAACGGAGGTAGCTTCGATAGATTAGCATTTACAGTGAGCGAAAAACATGACGGTTGTTAATGCTGCTGCTGGGGAACAGTAGACAACCTTACATCCGTAAAAGAGACCGCAATCACCACTAATGGCCGCTGTATTCAGATTGTCCTTGACGCAATTCAGAGCCAATTTAAACAAATAGTCAAATCAGGCAAACAGTTTATAGTAAAACCCAAAATGACGTGGCATGATTTTTTCTTAAAAAATATAGCTTACTTTTATTTTGCATCTGTTAATTGCTTTTTTGTAGAATTAGTTAGATAATTCTCTAGAAATCAACTTTTCACGGACAACCCAATTTATAAAGTTTCCCCTCTTGGTTATTTATAATTATAAGTTAGTATAAATAACTTGAAGGATGTGTTATGAGTTATGCTAGTCTAGTCGTGCAATATGTATTTCAACTTCCTTACGTTTGCTTGCGTTTAGACGTTCATCTTCCCTTTTTGCGCAATACTATGCATACCCATCCCCTGAACCACCACCTCTTATATCCTAGCAGCTGGTGGTATTGTGCATTTGCGTCGATCTACATTAGTACCTTGCATTACTAATACTCGAGAAAACCGATGTGATGAGATACGGCTTAGGGACCCTGTTAAATCGATAATGGTAAGAGAATTAATAGTACAATGGAATAAAAGGCGTAGTATCGCTTGACTTCCCACCGGGTAGACATGGGCATTAAGTGGAGCTGAATACATGTATTCCAGAGAGCAAAGGAAGTAAGACTGAGCTCTGTAATGCTTTGTCTATGTGACTACCTGACGTTCGAAGTTTGTCTGACCCTAGTACACGTGGGCTGGCTACTCACCGCATCTGTATCTTATTCCCCATTCTTCTTACAGCGATGCCTAATAAATCGTCTACAGCCAACTTCCTCTTAAAGTCTGAGAACCAGGGACCAGAGGGTAGACAGGCAGTAACTACACTGGCCTTCGGCCACGCTCAGGCTCCATTTTCCATGTCGTCTTCCGAATACATGTATTTACCCTCACTTATGCCTTCTTCCATCCTATGGGAAGCCTCGGGACGATACGCTGGTGGTAGCGGAAAGCGAGCCCCACATTTCTTTAATAACTTTTAGGTATAAAGTGCTTTTGAAGAACTTCTGCTGCAACCCAGGTAAGGTCTCTCTCTGCGTCATGTTCTTCGCTTGTTAAAAGGGACATAGTGTCTGGGAAAACTCTATTGCCCAACAGACACCGCTGTCTGACTGACATCCTTTGTGTTTGTGTTGCCAAACTTTGCCAATTCATTGACG
>UYWX01020420.1:0-63760 GCA_900622495.1 Hydatigera taeniaeformis | reverse complement strand
AGAACAGTACGAACAAGCCGACGAGCAACGGTTCGATCGGATGATGCACTGGTTCAATACATGCAAATGCTCCAAAGGAATTCTATCTTTTAGTGAGGAAATCTAAGATCAATAGGCGCATTTTGGCGTTGTGCACCAGCAATCATGAGCTAACCATGCGTAGAAGGAAGTTTGGCACTATCGAAGTGCAGTAGATGAAGATACAGGCGTAATGGGGACGTGAATTGAAGGAGGCGCATTTATCTTGTTGACGGAGAATCCCTGAATCCTTCACAACGAAAGGATTCGGACTGACGTCTGCATTTGGTTTCTCCTTATTCCCGTGTTCCACAGACAAGGTATTAACAACTGAAGCGACACCGCCGTGTACTTTCTAGAAAAGTTTCGTTTCGGAATTTCCCATACAAAATCCGTGTTTAGCCGTCGGGAATGACACCACAGTTCTCCTCGCATATGGGACAGTGTCTCATCTCGTTTTCCCTGTAACATATGTGTTTTAGACCACCAAAGTTCCACCTTCTATTCCTAGAAGCAATTGATGGTCAGCAAATGCATGCGGCCCCGAATCTGGTTGTCAGACCGAACGTAACTCCAGATCCATTTGAAGCTGCCGAGGAGACCAAGTACGGTTCCTCGGTCTCATGCTATCTGTCGACTGGCGCGGTTGGCTCGTGACTGCTTTCATGTAGTACCGAAGATGTTGTGATGGCTGAAGCGGGAGGTGTACAAAGTGGAGCTCTGAGGACGTCGCTCAAAAGGAGAGAGGGAAGTGCAACGCTTTGTTGACGTTACCACCATTTGCTCTGTTCCCTTAGGAATACATGTATCTAGCCTCACTCAATGCCTTCTTTCACCCTATGAGTAGTCTCAGGACGCTACAGGCACTACAAAAGGAAATTCGGTGCCTACCGATGAGACTAACCTCCCAACTTTTCTTTCTCAAAAGGTTAAAGTATCAATTTTGAATGAGTGATCTAAGGTCAAGAGTTTTTCAAATAAGCAAATTTGCTTTATGAAAATTCCCTTCGTTTAACCCAATAAGTGCCTTTATTGTGGAAAACAACAATTTCTATTTGAGTGCAACGAAGCGATAGGTCTCCGAAACAGGTGGTCTTGTTAGTCCACATAGCTGGTCAACTTTTACATCCATTTCATTTTTGCATTCCTCTATTTTAAAGTTAGCGATGATGCAGTTCATGACTCGGGTGATCACACGCGTTGCAAACATGAATCCAGGACAAGCACGTGAACCTGTGTGGTAAGGCAAAGACAGTAAAAGCCAACGGGATATCAATAGAGGAGATTTAATTCTATTTTTCAGACCGTTATGACTAATGAAGCTCGACTTGGAGACATAAAGGTCGTGGATTAATGGGAACCTGATTGACAGACGCCCCATCAGGAACTATAGTTTCCGTAACTAGCACCAGATGTGGAGTTAGTTTGTTGTTTTAACTAACTTGAATGTTTTTCTTAACTTAGCAATATGTACTCTTTTCTAGATATGTGAAAAGCGCACTGAATAAATGGCATACTTTCAAGTGAATACGATAGCATTATTCCTTATCTCTCATCCCTCCAACAAAAATATCAAATCTTCAAGAATGAAGCAAAATACCTACCAACAGAGAATGGCATAGCTGACTCGCACAGATACTTCTTGCGCTTCACGCTAATGTTTATATCGCATGGACAACCCTTGTTGCTTGCCTGCATCACCTTCCTCATTTGAGACTGGTGAACGGCAAAGAGGTTAAAGAAAATAACGCTGCCCTTAGGAATGAGGTAACCACCAACATAACTGTCAAAATGAGTACAGTGGGGCAGAGCCATGGGTACAACGCTGGCCAGACGGTGCACCACTTCAAGGTGAGACTCCGTAAAGCTCTCCATGGGACGTAATTCCAGTTTTCCAGTGGCAATAGCGTAGCAGCTCCACACAAGTGTGAGGGTCGTTGTATCCACGCCCGCAGCCATAACCTCAAACGCTAATCGGTTCGTATCAGCCTCTGAAAATGTGTTGCATTAAAATCCTTGGTTGACTTTTTCAAACCAACTTGATAATTTATCCAGCTAACGGTCTGGAATATCGACTTACTGACTCATTTAAAAATTGAGCCGCTAAAAGTCAACCAGAAATTTATACTTTAAAAGGTGTTTAAAATGTCACAATGGTCAAGTCGAACGCAGATGCCATCATCCGCAAGCATTTAGGCAATGTTCGATAGCTCCTCTGTCGAATAAGCTCTTTAATGGGTAGTGGGGACAGATTGAACAAGTTAGTCTGATGGAGACTCCGATTTGATCTGCCCAAATGGTAAATAAAGGCCTTACCATTAGCATCATTTAACATGGGTACTTCATAACCTACTCGAAGTAGTATCCTTGCCATCATCGAGGAACGATGAGATAAGACAACATTTAGCTCGGCTTTGACCCGAACGATGTTCTGCGACGGCTTTGTTGAGAACAGATGTAACTCTTTCATACCGATTCCAAATATCCTCCACTCCAAGTATTCTGCGAGCCATCTTTGAATGCAATAGCGGTACAGACCTGTTGAGGACATTTTTTTAGAATAGTGCTATCAAAGTTAAGTAAAAGTCCAATTATGTTCCCAACATGATTACACACTTTAAACGACCAGGTTTGCTGTCGAACCGCACACTATACTGTAGTTTAAACTAGGGCCGCCAGAAACAGCTAGTTGTTCAACTTATAACCAATTTTTAACTGCCTATTGGGTTTCAGAGGCAATTCGTATATGAAGGATTAGGATTTTTGGAAGTGAACGGAAGAATACAATCCCATTATATTTTATGAACCTTCTTCTTCGGTGTAATGCCGCATCTGTCAAGGGACGCTATGCGCATTTGCGTTTAGATTAGACATTCCTTTCAAAATTCAACACCAAAAGGGATCAGATTTAGTTGCATAAGTGGCATAAAATCATTCAACTTTTGCACTGAAACGCTTGGCAGGTCCTGAATAACCCGGGCTACCTGACAGTAGGGCGTGTCGAACTGCACCTCATGTTTATTTTACTACACTTGTCTAGGTTACGTGTTAACTAATCTGACCGCCACCGTGAGTGCCGACGACACCCCTAGTAGAAGGGAGAATGGAATTCTACTTCCTATACTCTTGAATACGCTCGTTTTTCATGCTTTTTTTTACGCTAAGAAGAACACTGATTGTCCCACAAAAATGCTACCAACATCTCTTACTTGTATGCCTTCTAGACCAGGCAGCATACTCAACGAACGAGAATTTATTATCAACACCCAAACTTTAATCCTAACAACTTAATTTTGCTTCCGCGTCATACATACGCCTCGCGCATTAATACTTTTGAAGTAGTTGCATGTACTGATTCGAATGAGCTTACCAGAAGTTCGGCAGCATCTGTTTAAATTGAAACGGCCCGTTTTTCGAGTTATTTTCCGCCACACACTGAAGCAGCTCGGTAACCGTGGCGTCATCTAGGGTGCAATCCGTCCCGAATGCGGCCTTCCAGACCACATGCCACACCAAATGTCTTAGGATGCGACTATTGAAAACAAGTCACTTAACATGAAAGCCAGATTCCAAAACAAAAAGTCTATCATGTGCTAGTTAGCATTTGTTTTAGATGTCTCACCTACTTTCTTCTAATTATAAAATAAGAGTACTACAAATAGACACTGCACTGTTCGAAATTCTAGCAAAATGAAATAGACAAATTTCATTTATTGTGCACACGGTCTTGTGATTCACGAAACAAGGCTGCGATGACAAGTTAGAATTTAATACTTTTGCCTTTATAGAGCTGACCCCACAAAGGGAAACCAAGCCTGCGGCTTTTAATTTTAAAGATATTTAGATGTTATGTTTCTATTTTCATGGTAATCTAGGCGTGCAATTCAAGTCCCAGTTGGGAGATGTATCCCAATAGCATCATGTACTGAAACAAAAGATAAACATCGAGCCCAGTAGTCCTCCAGTTTCTAAGTATTGCGGGTCGGTGAAATTCCTCCAATGCTATTTTGAAGTTGATCATCTCCATTAAACCATTAGTACGTTGTCACGCAATGCACTCATGTAAGTCAAAGTAGTAAAATTTACTTTTGACGTAAAGAAGCTCTGAGGGAATTCCAGTTAGCGTTTTTATCCGACAATAGCACGAAAGGATTGACTCAGGAGACACTAATGCAGGGAATCTCTTAAAACAGCTACTTTGAACATGAATGCGTAAATTACGTTCATTTAAGCAATCATCCAAGTTTTTCAGCAGACATCTAAAACATGTATGTTCAGCCAGACGCTGCGGTGCTCACCGCATTAAAGAAGTTGACGCAAAGGAATTCGTGCACTTGCCTTATTTTTACAGGTTCACCACCCTTCCGTCTTAAGAAGTTAATCAGTTTGAGGCACTCAGTGTCAAGTTTATCGTCAACACTCGACATATTCTGGCATTCATCCTGAGTGATGGGTAGATCGCACGAGGGCAATTCAAGTCCACTTTTGATATTGGCAGTCTTATTGGGTACAATGCGGTGAATGGCCCCAACAAAGGTGCGTCTCAAGAAATTGGCGTTCGCGCCATCGTAATTGGACATGCCTGTAGACATACACGGTCACACCTTTTGTATCACTCTTCAGTAGCCAAAATTCTTTGTCATTAAAGAGGGCTCATTTTGCATTGCTCCTAACTTCTGCTGTTTCAGTAAATTAAATAACACTATTCACTTGGTTTATCTCATGGAAATATTCCTAGCAAGGGCGAAATGATAAATGAGCGAATAGCCGCTTATAAGTATTCAATTTTGATGGTTATTTTTTTCGCGCCGTCATAACTGCGATCATGAAGAAAATCAATTTCGTGTATTTAAAAAAGCCATAGTACGATAAGCACAGTTTTTGAAGGGAATCGTCTAAAGAAGCCCTTTCAACCCATTCAACCCCAGTTGTGCAAAGCACTTGACATGAACGATAAAATTGCAGCACAAAACTATGGAGCATAGAAATGTTGAACAAAATGAGAATGAAAGTCAAATCCTACCATATCCTTTTGCAAGGAGGTGGTTCGTTAGCATTGTATGTCGCCCAATTAACGTCCGATGCTTAAGGGCGGCTTCCTTGATTGTCTCTTCGTCACTAAGAATGACTATCAGCTTCCCGCATATTCTGAAACTGATCACTGGGCCGTATTTCTTGCATAATAGTTGGACCTTTTTGAAAGCGTTTTCTCCTACAACCATTTGTTAAGAGCATTAACGAGCGTGGGAGTGAGGTCAACACTGCCCTAGCAGTGGAAAACTAAAACAGCTTTAAGCCGACTCTTAAATGGGGTTGAATTTACAATTTTCATAATGGGCTCCAAATTTTAGTGGGATTTTCGTTTCATCATGGTTTGGGTTAAAATTATCGTATTTTGAAGACCACCGCATTCCACGAGTTCAAGATGAGTTCCATAGCCTTGAGTACAAGATCTAGTCAGGGCTCGTACACCGAGGTCAAGATGGTTTACAAATGACAATAGCACTAGCACCTCACCTAGGCACCCCGTGTAGCCTAACCACGGCCAACCAGTCGGACCAGGAGGAAGCTGATTTTCAATACGCCATTCGTAGATTATCCTGTAGACAATATAAGTGCCGACGGGGATCAGCATAATCCACTTGAGCTCCTTTGCTGTCATATTTCCTTTAACTTCGTTGGTCTATAAAATCAAAATTAGTAGCATGACCAATGGGTTGGGGGAAGAGGTTTCACCCATTATCAATTGAATGAGTGTTGCAACCGAAGTAGAATTTTCACAAAAAAATGAATTAGGAGGCCTTCTTTCGGCGGTTTTAAATCCTTCGTGCATCACGCAACACATAACCAACAGATTTCGTTCGGTTACTTGGGCGCCAACTGGTGGTAATGGTGGCCACGGATGTTTGCTTCAAAACTCATCGGATGGGTAAGTTCGCGGGTAAAATTCTGGACAAATGACAATGGCGAACTGGTTTTAGCAAGACCACCTTCAAAAAATTTATCCTGGCCATTGTATTACTAGCAATGAATCTGGTAGTGCATTAACACTCAGTTTACGAGGTATGGTTGACAGAGGTAGCGGTCATAGTGACAATTTTTGTCAAAAATGCGAAAGTGGAATCTAAGATCGCTCAAAACCTACGAAATGGATTCGTTTGTGTTCTCTTTGATATTAGTTGTATGTTTTTCTGATGATCACAAATAAATTGCGAAGCAATTAAGGTAAAGCAAGGGGCGTCTTGAGATGTTTTCTCTCGACAAAGATCGAAGATAAAACAAGCGAATACTGTGATCTTGTTACAAATTTCCCATAATTTTGACCTTCTCCTCATTTACTTGTTCTTTTGAAGATAAATGAACATGAAAAACCCTAACTGGCGTAAAAATTCACTATTAAAGTTAAAGGCGAGTGAGCATGGAAAACACTGCTTCTCTTTATCCTTCTCCTTGCAACCAGTTGTGGCATAACAAGGCTGAAGGCCTCGAGGCTACTTGAGGTCCACTTACGTGAGCTGAAACTGATGCGGCTTAAGTGACGATGCGAATATCTTGACGGTCGTCGCCTGCTTTGTGCCAATGTAGAAGACTCTAAACTTATTCAATCCTTTTGTTCCATATTTATTTCCAATTAAATTTGTTGTTTATAAAATGTAAAGTTACAGCTCTAAGTAGGGCAAATAAAGTGGGTGAATTTCAAAAGTGGTTTTAAAACAACGTTGTGGGTTTGTAAATAAACTCTACCAGGACAGCATGGAGGGCTTTATTGAACAAAGGAGCTCGGTCAGATGAGTAAAATCAAGTTCAACAGCATTGCAAAAGTTTATCCTCTCAGATGTTGAAAAAAGGCGCGAAAAAAATTGCACGAATAAGTTACAGGTTTGCCGATGCAAACAAAGAGCAAACAGGTCGCATCCGATCTGCTGAAGGCTCTAAAGTCATTAATGCCATGATTTATGTGCAGTTCCATGTCGAACTGTGTCTACGTAGAATATGAGAAAAGCAAGGGCTGTGGCAAGAGTGCCAAAGCTTACCCACTTTAGGAACTCCATGTTTGTCGCTGCCTATCGAGAAGTCAAGTATGCTAAACGTCTGTTGGCGCCTGCGGTTCTTGGCAGTCAAGCGCCTTGTCAGGCACACCACACCACCGCTAAAAGCGTGCGCCAACAGTTTAAGAATGCGTGTGCGTCGCCCGTAAGTGCACCTCAGGGCTTTCAACGAGCCGTAACACAATCCTCTAAAAGTAAATATGGACCCAATCCTGGGCCTTTCAATCACCATCATAATATCACTTAAGTGAGCCAAGGCTCAGAATTAAATTTCTAAGCAGTTGCCGATCGGGATGAAATCGGTTGTACAAGCGATTAATTAAAGGTTTCGCCATTGCAACTTTGGCAGGGCACTGATCACATTCGCACTCGTCGCGAGCATTGTACCTTCGTCTGCCTTCAGGGTGGCCTTGGAAAGCTACTGTAATTCTTTTACCAATAAAGCTTCATTTGCAAATATATGTCAAATAAGAGCATTTATTTGCCAATCGTAAAACCAAAAGCCTCTTACTTGCGACACCTTTTAATGTCCACGCAATCAAAACAACGGTTTCAATAGTAGCATAAGGGAATCATTTCTACCCAGCTTGTTCAAACGAAACCGCAGAAATAGTGATAGACTTCATTTGTTGTAGTTACGGGATTGTTACTTCAATTCGCGCCTATCTAGATGGGTACACCTCAGCCACCGAGACACTTTGGAGCTGATAATTTACGCATTATACCTTCACACTGTTAAACAAGTTCAAAGCACTTGTTTTCACCTTATTGAAGTCAGCATTGGAGAGGATTAAAAATGCGGAATTCGACTTCTCCCACACAATTAGGTACGCTTAAAGTGAAGCAGCATAAGGACTTATGTTAGCATACATATTCATTGAGGAATGAAAACTTTCCATCAACCACTTTGTAACGACTAACTCCAGTGATTCTGACCAATGTTTTTGCTGCCAGCTTCTCAGGTGATAACATTCCACCTGGTGAAAGGTGATTACTTGTAGACCGTAGACCCAAAAAAATCCAACAGTCAACAGCACTTACAGTCCTCCCTTTCAATGCACTATTAACAATTTAAAATGGTCTGCATAAAAGGACCACATTAGATTAATGCCCGACACTTAAGAGCGGCAATTTTAAAAATGACTGAACTCCTACGAGAACTCCAAACCAACAGGCTTATTTACATATAACATAAAAATGAAACTAAAATGCACAATTTTTCTCCGCAATATCTTCGATTGGAACTACCCTTTACTTTTTTTCAAAACATGAGCAAGAGTTATCAAAATTTAGGAAAACCAACTTCCATAGTTCAGATTTATTCATTAAGATGCACTACAATTGTAATGCTTTGTTCATCACAAGACCACCTTGACGTGTATTTGAGCTTGAGGACCATTTTTGCATAAAGTGAGGGGTGACTGGCGTCTGATGCAATAAACTGCATTGTTTTCACTTAGGGGTCATCAGGGCATCTCACTTTGGTATTGGTGTAGCCGCCTTACACTCTCGTAGGCATTACGGCAGAATGTACGAATAAACATTGCGGACCGCTCGGCCCAATCGCCATGTCACGCGCGTTCACTTAAATACTTTGGAGTGAAATTGGAGGTGGAGCGAAGAGTGACCAGGCCTTGCAGTATGCTGAATTGGATCAAGGTGGTAGCAGTCTCTCTAGTTCTGCATTTTGTACTTTGCGATGTTGGTTCACTTCGACGGTGAGTATGTGTGGTTTTTCATGATTGAGGAGACCACAGTTAACCTTTCATCGCGAATGTGCTAAGATAAACCACCTCATTCAATTTCTACTCGTGGTGCAATAGAAAAATTTCTTTAAAGCAGGATATTCGAGTCTGGGGAGAGAGCTCATTTAGCGCATTGAAACTGCAACCACTCAGTACGAACACGTTTGACGGGCTGTAAAATGCTAAATCTCGTTTTGCAACTAAATGGCATGAAAAGTTTTATAAACAATAAGTAGTGAATATATCCACGGTAATACTGTCATGACAAGTTGCGTGCTTGTGTAAGCGCACATTATGATCCCTTGTTAGCGTAAGAGATCAAATGCGGTCAATGTCAAGTAGGCAATTGTATGTTCTCAATGCACCACTTTTTCTTGCTTCACCCGTAGACACCGTATCTATCGTCTTCGGATTCCAAGGAATATTGCAAAATCTTTCCTAGAGGCCTTGGAGGCAGGGGAAGACAATATGCAATTTGACGTCCTTCAGTCATATCGATCGGGTGGAGGCTACATAGATATCATGGTGGGACCATCAGCCCTGAAAGATTTCAAACGGCTTATCCGTATTCACAAAGTTTCTGCACAACTTATTGATAGCGACGTAGAAAGGTAAACATGCAGTAGATGATTCATGCATCACTTGGAGAAAAATAACTGGCTAAAATCATGTAAAATGCCGGAGTGCCAGGCGACCCAGAGGTTGTAAATTTTGGTGCACTTGTAAAATGGATATCCAGTTCTCGAACACAAAATCGTCACTCATCAAATCAGTTAGTAAGGGACTCATGGGATGCTAGATGTCCACATCTTGTTTGCAGTCAATGAAGTCTCCGTATTCTATTAAGCCCTAGTAAAAAACGACTGATCCCATTGCATGGAACAGCTACAGAAGTTGACAAATTTCGATGTTCACAGTGTTTGCCGGTACTACACCCATCATTTAGGTCCATCGGACGCTCGAAGCGGGCCAACATGAGAGCAATGTCAAGAATCCGCTCACGCAGATCAGATGGCCACGCTATGTCTCATGATGCTTACTTTCCATTCAATGTAGTAAGTGAAGTGAGCAAATTTTAAATGCCTAAATAAGAACACACTTCGGTGCATTGGACAAATTTGGAAGACAACAGAATCTTCATGATCTGCACTTCGCTGTATATTTTTAAGTGACTGATTGGATACGACATTGCATGCTTGACTTTTGGCCTCATTAACACTACCCCAAATCTTACAATTCCTCTGGATGAAAGCTGCTTTTGTAACTAGAGTGAACAAATTCTGGCTTTTGGCAGCACAGCAAAGTGAAAACCTAGAATTAGCAGCAAAACCATCAAATATTTCATTTTCACTACACAAATAAAATACCCCTTTTGTCAAAATGATCCATAATTTTCGGTTCCAGACGCGAATCAAACGACGTATCCCATTGAAAAGCCCACTGTCATTGCAATCACCTCTTCTGTTTGACGCCTCCAAACCATGTAATGGAAATGCAGTCCATAGTAGATTCAACGCACGTGAATAGCTAGAGGATAGGAGCTACCAAATAAGCAACCTTATTTCCGTCCTGGTGACTTCAACGACCACGGTTAAGAGGAGAAAAGCCGAATCTAAAATTGTCAATTATTGGATCCGTGATGATTTTCCGAACATTACGGTACACTAGAAGCATTTAAATGCAAGAGATAAATTAGAAATGTTTAAAGTGGAAATGAGATGATGCTTTGAATGTCCTTAGATGGAGGATAACCTCCATGAAATCGTCAAAAAGGCCAAAGTTGCAACTCTTGAAGAACTTGGAAAGACTACACAAGGAAGGTCCATATGGCTTTTAAAGGTGAGATTGCCGATTTTTTTGTGACTGTTTGACTCTGTAAGGCTTTTATTTACATTGCACTGGTTTATTGACATTTCGGATTGAAAGACTCATCCACTGTGTAGGCGATGTGCTTGTGGCAGTAAATTTGCCACCTTTCTTACAGAACCCGTGCAAACGTTAGTTCGAATACTCACACTTAAACTTAGTTGCTAAATACCGTTGAAGCGTTTCGAGACTCCATTATAAGGCGTAATACTGGTTTGAATAAATATTTTCAGATGGAAAGGAAAGGGAAGAAACTTTTGGCATGGCCCAAAGCCCAGCTTACCCGGGATAAGCAGTGTGTTCGTCCAATGCTGACCACAAATTCTGACCATCAAACAAAGTGCTCCATTCATATACTCTTTAAAGTGTGGTAAAAGATCACCATGACAATTCGTGACTACAGACATACCGCAAGCAAAGTAAAAGGCATAGTGGACACCTCCATTCACACCTGACATCCATTTTTTGGTTTCTTTAGTCAATTTGCTATAAATGGCATTCACTGACGACGATACTCTGAAGTATCTGTCGAAAAGTCAAAAATTACTTCACAGCTCTTCAGCAATGCATCGTCTCAGTAGGTCACACACCTTAGCTTCAAGCTTTACTATTTTAATCCAACTTTAGCTAACCTTACTTTTAAAGGTATCAGCAAACAAGTCGCTCCCCATTATCTGGATTGACGCAGGAATTCATGCTCGTGAGTGGATCGCTCCAGCCTCGGCCCTCTACATTATTGATAGGGTAGGAAGCTCTTGTCGACTTCGATGAACTGCTCCATTTTTTGCCACCGACCGACTTTTGATACATACAACTACTTGCACGTTAGCAATAAGGACATAGGCTAAATTGGTTACTGAATCGACACGAGTAACGCATGTGACTTGCGTGAGCGAATAATGCATTTCAAAGGCTTTAAGTTCGATGCGGTAAATTGTCCTCAGCCAACTTATGTGGCTAGCGAAATCCACTGAGGTACCATTAAACGTCACCGCTTTGCTAGTTGCTGTTACTAAGGTTAGGTTAGGCGCGAATAACCCTCCTAGCAAATAAGTATGCATTCTTGAATGTTTGTAATTTTCAATACCTAGCTCCTTTCGTGGGAGGGATCCAGATTGCTCCAGAAATATCAGTTCTACGTTGCACCTGAAATTAACCCCGACGGTTACGTATTCAGCTTCACGAGAGTAAGTTGCCCGCCGCTGTCACATAAACCATTTGGTGAAATAGGCTCATTATTTGTGCGCTGAATTATAGCAATAGGCTTCGGCAAAGTACAAACAGTATTATCAAACTGAGGTTTTAAGATTAGGCAAAACGACTAAGTGCATCATATTCAAATAAATATAACATTTAGAATCGTTACTGGAGAAAGAATCGCAATAAGACTGCACAGAGTGACTGCTACGGTGTTGACCTAAATCGGAACTTTCCTTTCAAGTGGGGTAAGTCCACTTTTTTATCATCAGTAGCCAACTTAGCCTAAACACTCCATTTTTAACAAGTCGTAATCGCATTTTCCTTCAATAGACTGATCGCGTTCAATTGCAGCAGCAATTCAGAAATAACACTGCCTTAGCTTCTAATTCCACTTTTAAAAGCCACTTTTACAAAACTCCGAAATCACATCTCCCGTAATTCTCGAAATGCTATAGGGCGTATAGTGCATCCGAGATCTGGCCCCTTTTTACGAAAACCGAAGAATGCAACTAAATGTAGGCTTTCATAATCCCACTTGAATGGCTCCAGAACTACGATTCATGCATCACAACAGTATCTTATTACAATTGTATTCCATTTATTCATGCATTGAAAGGTTTATAAAAGAATAGCGACTTCCAACTAGGGCCCAAAAGTGGAAGCAGCAAACAGACAGTCACGCTTGCACTCAGCTCCCTAGTTTCAAGGATCTTTAGGTGTTTTCCACGGAGGAGCTAATTCTACCAGCTTGATAGAGGAATTACAATGCTCAATAAAGTAATACATTATTCTAGCAGTGACCTTAAACAAAACAAGTCTGCTTGATTGGTTTAACTATAAAACTGGGACTTCGGCTAGTCCTAACAAGTTCAGTGATGGGAAACCTTTTTTTGACCATTCATTTATTTTGAAAATGCTCCAATGCTGGAGAATAGATACATGATGTTCCATTTTGGACATACATCACTGTGCGATTGCTTGCATGATCTAGGCTTCAGCGGATCTTCATCAAATCCATGTGGTGAAATTTTCAGAGGCCTTAGCGCAGCCGATCAAGCAGAGACACAGAGCGTAGTGAAAAAGTTAACTTCAATCGCAAACCAAACAAAGCTGTTCATTACACTCCACTCGTATGGCCAGTTGATCCTGACACCGTATGGATTTCAGAGAGGCTTCCATCCAGCCAACTACGATGAATTGGTAGGAATAATTGACTTTAACTTCTAAATAAGTACTGTATGGAAAGTCTGCTATTTTTTGACCTCAAATAGATGACTTAGAATCACCATACAATGTACCGAAGAGTCAAATAATACACATGAATGGTTGGCGAGCCTAACAGACACTAGTAGACCCATTTTTCTATGCCCCCAAAGGATACAAAACACTAAACTCTAGCCTAGCATACAATGCTAAGGTACGGAGGGAATGTCAACAATTTAGGCTGCTATTGCAATACCTCGATTGAATACTTGGATGAATGGGATTCACTTAGCCAGTCATCTCGCTTCTGCCGAATGGGCTGGCCTTTGGGTCATGACCACAGTCTGAATACTGGTAGTTAAACATGCCTAATGCTTTCTACTACTAAATTAGCACTTTAGGAATGAAGCTTTATGCAATAAATGCAACCAGACTATTGTAAGCTTTTGTAAAATTTGTATCTCGTATACAAGGATTTATGACTTACAATGAAGATGACTCGAGAGGAGTGCCATCTTTATCCCGAAATAAAGCAAAGCAAACAACTTTTGTTGTTTTATAATTTTAAGCACTTTTAAAGCAAACTAATCAAGCTCATTAAAAATCAACAGCTGCGACTGACCCTGAAGATCATATACAGAATCTGGAAGCAACACGGAGACGTGTACTCGACCGGAAGCGCTGCTGATCTCCTCTGTACGTTCAGAAAATTTGGCATTAATTTTCGACGTGATGACGTGTCGTGATGTTTGCTAAGGTAGCATTATCATAATTAACTTACGGAACTAATAATAACATAAGTCCTTTCCAACAATTTCCTCAGAAATAAAACAAGTATCTTAAAGACCAGTCTTGACATTACTTCAGATGCTGCCGCGGGTGGCTCGGATGACTTCGCCTGCGGATCTTTGAAGATTCCATACACCTACACGTTTGAATTGCCAGACCTTGGGACCTACAACTTCTTGTTACCACCAGCTTATATTTCACTGGTTGGTAAAGAGATGTGGACTGCCTTGGCAACTCTCGTAGACCATATGAAGTAGCACGATGAATGAGGTGAAGACTTACCACCAGGTATATCGTGGAACACGCAAAGACCAGCTAGACACTTTAATTGTCTTGAGGGCTTGTAGACTGTGAAATATAAAATTAGTGAAGAGTAAGTCCGCTTGCTTACCTACAAAACAGCTTCAAAGGATTCAAATTAGCAGATGAAAACTCATTAATCTACCCGTTCTCTGGAAGGAAAGCATGATAAAGATTTAAATAGGAAAACTTTCATTTAAAAGCTCATTCTTAGGCAATGAAGAGCTATTGCGCTAGTAAACTGCCTGATAGGTGAATCTGACCTTCTGCCTCCTAGCCTGCCAAGCATCGCATCAAAATGAATGAGGAGCCACTAAGATCAAAACCACTGGTAGTAGAAAATTTAGGTATTCCAGAAAGTGAACCGAATAGTCATATAATTATAAATTTACAAGACAAAGGAACACCGTTTATCTTCACCGGTGCTTTAAATATCAAGAAACACGGATTCAAAAGTCGACCAAAGTACCTTTCATCCAAATCCTTTGCACATTTTTTTATGTCAATGAGCCACTTGCATTCATCGACCCTAGAAGCTACTACAGGACACGCTATAGGACCTCCAAAGTACGCACCAAAATGGTCGCCCAAAGCTCTAAATTGTATAAGTACTTTCCGTAAAGGCAGCACTTAATCCGTTAATGATGCGGGATGACACCTCAACATGCTTAAACCAGATAGAGAATACCGATGAGTTGCTTTCCGCGCAAAGAAAGTCCAAAAATACAAGCTAGTGATCCAGTTTGATTTATTTGCATCATACGCTTTCAAAAAATGCTGAAGCCTGGAAACTCAAATCCCCAATACGTCAAACGGAACAGCATTGATAATTAAATCATAAATACAGGTAAATACAAAATTCGGTAGATCCCAATAATAAAATAAACACATCAGAGATAAGTGTACCATAATTCAACTAATTGGGGTAGTTGTAATAGCTTGAGACGCGGAGAAGAGAGGCGAATTCGTAGTCTGTGGAGAGAACCTTGCACCGAAAGGCAGACGACCACCAGCAGCGAAAAACGCGTATGAGTTGAAGACAAAGGCGGATATCACGATTGTCACACAGATGAGCTCAGGTGCCGGGTGCGACCACTCGTTTAAAAGGGTCTACCATGAAGCAAAATTATCGATACTCTTCCATGAGTAGCAGAAGAGATAGTGATATGGGTTAGCTCTAGTTTAAATCATGCTAGCATCCGTTCTCAGAAGGACTGGGTAGAGAGTAAATCCAAGGTAAATGAATAGTCAAAGTAATGTGTGATGATTGGTATAGTTTACAGCACTAATCACTATAAGTATTAAAAGTATGTACACTGCACTTTTTACTACTTTTCCGTCATTCTTAACGTTCCAAAACATCAAGCACATCCGATGCGTTCGAAGGTCGTCCCTCATACGAAACAGGAGCTTGTCGCGATGCATTTTAACAACACTTGCGGATGATAGCTGAGTACATATTGGGTGTTCAAAATGGTTCGTATGCGTTTTGGTATAGGTCTTTGAGATAATTTGTAAATTATAGACCCTTTTGGAAGACATGGTCATTTATATTCATATGCTAAGGTAGTTATGCAGAGGCCTACTTGTACACTTTGTCTAGTATTGACTTGTGCCATTTCGCTGTCAGTTGGATCTAATGAGAATCAAGTCTGTCTGCTTGGTGAGGTGCTGCGTGCGGTGCCAATACGTATAGCCAAAAATGGTTTAAACATTGGAGAGGCATTGGATAATGATGCATTGTGTTTCGGAAGATGCCTCATTTTCTATCACGCAGTATTTCCCATTACTGTTGCTCGAATCAGATGCGAATTAATGTCAGTCGCTTTTGGTTGCATTCGGTGTGGGCAGCGTGTCAGCCAGAAAAGTCTTGGAAGGCAAGAAGCAAAGGAGGTTCACGTGCTGGGCATTAGAAGGCAGTAGACTTCCAAGACCAATAACTCATTCACAATATTTGATAGCAGTTTGAATAACTTGGAGTGGGAGGTGGCCTTCTTAATTCGATGCTTGTTAAGCGAACGAATGTGTTATTGCATGTTTCAGCAAAGCTAATCCATGAGAGAGTATCATTGCCAACATTTACAATCGAATGGCATTGCTACCTCATTTTCATCTTCTCCTCTTACACTCTCCAAATGATACACTCACACATGAAGCAACTGGAAAATTAATTGACAAGGGAGACAGCTAGTTCTCCAGTCTAGGCCTTTCGAAAAGGCAAATTTCATAGCAGAGTATTTCATCCCAATGCTTATCGCTAAAAAATATTTTGGAAAGCTTTCAGTCATCATATTTTATTTAGTAAAAAAAGCCTAAACTGACCGGTTGCCTACAAGTGCCAAATGTTACCTATTTAACTAGAGCAAATTCGTGGGATTAACTACAAAGTATACCGATATTTAGAGTTTGTCAGATTAAACAGTTACTTGGGAGATACAAGAGATTCAATTTCGTACTCAAAGGATAAAATTAATTTTACCAGTACTGAAAGAGCCAGGTGAGTGACATATACCACCACAATGTCGATGTAGAGACGAAGACGAAAGGCTCGAAAGAGAATAATGGACCATGAGACCTGGAGCAAACCCATGAAAAAAGAGTTCAAACCTGTAGAAGAAGAGAGAATCTCATCTCAGGTTGTGCTAGTAATAATAACCGCAACAGTGGCACATAGCCAAATATGGTAGCCTCGAACCAAGAGAAGTGAATTTGCGATATATGATGATGAAAAAGGTCATAAGGAGGATAAAACTAGCTACGCGTCAGAACCATTCCCTACCGAACAGCCTTACCTTACGAAATTACAAGGAGTGTGTTTGAAATAAAACTAGTGTGTGACAAGAAATGCTTACAAAGTAGGGCGTTGCAGAAGGGAATTTTTTAAAATAACTTCGCAAGAGACCAAACACAAAAGATTAAGTATATCGAGGGCAATTTAGCGTCATAAAGACCACTGCATCGAACGAGAAAACGTTTAAATTCAACGGATGATTACATCAAAGCGTGTTTACCGGCAAAAATGAAGAGGTAGCCAGGATTGGGTCCCTTCAATAGTGTTCCCGGTCCAATTGCGCCATAGAAGATGTATACGTATTCGATGATACTACCCATACACCCAAAACTGAGTCCCGAGGTGAAAGCCAGTGTTTGAAGATCAAATATTGAGCCACATTTCACATAATCACTAGCACACCTCACAGCGACATTAATTTCACCAGGGGAATTCAAATGAATAGCGTCTTGAGCCTCAGCCTCTACCATCTTCTGAAGATTATATTCGACTTTTCTGAGTAATAATATGAAACAGGTAATAAAAAACAACTCAAAAGTGAAACCAACAGCTTATTTTAAATGAAAACCATGTATAAAAGTATGGAAAGCGTAATTAAAGTGAGGACAAGTATGAGCTTCCAAACCATTAGTAATTTGCAAAAGTATTGAAGCCGAACGCCTACGGGATGCCGTGAGACGGGTGAATGTTCACGTGAAATAAAAACTTACGATACAAGGAAAAAGAAAAGAAACCGCATGATTTCCTGAAGAGCGCAGGCAGCGATCAATCCGAATGCAAGTTGATCTCGAAGAGGGATTGCAGCAAACCAAATCACAGATGCTGCCAGTAGCCCAATCAGCCAAAAGAAAGCACTACAGATGCAGAATAATAGGAAATAACTAAAATTAAAAAAATGGTCAAGTTTTCTAGGGTCAAAAGAATGCTTTGAATGGAAACATTTCACATGTTTGAGGCAGAAGGATATGGCCTTGATTATCCAAGGCATACTTCCGCGAGTCAATAAGGAATAGGAAAACAGAAGAAAAATAATTTTTGACAAGAGGTGGAACAAAGTCGATGTTGTGGCTTATAGCAAATAAGCTGCAAATACGCATGTATAAGACGTAGACACATCTTAAATGTTTGTCTGAATCCCACAATTGCATTTCCTTTATCTTTAATAAGTATAACGCAACATTTTGACCTGTGTGTACAACTAAATAGATTCGAATAAAACTTCTACTAGACAATTAACCGGTAATTTTAAGGAAGTAAAACATAAAAGCCCGTTTTTTGTACTCAAACATAAAAAGAGCCGAGAACACGGCGTCAGAAAGAGGTGAACCAAATGGGACGTACCTTAGAGTGAAGAAGATAACTTGAAGAGGGTCACGGGCAACAACGAGACAAAAGAGAGTCCCAATTGGACCAAAACCAATCAACCCGCATCCAAATGCTCCCATTAACGTCATTTCTCATTCTTGAAAAGAATAGAAGGGACGCAATGACTTGAGTAAAAAGATGAAACCGTCAACGTGCCCATATTTCAACACACCGGACCCAATAGGAGGATCAGATCTCAATTAATAATAAGTTCGCAAAGTTCCTTGACGGGTTAAAAAAACTCTAGCAAACGAAAACGATTGAATAGAGAAGAACTAAAAAGCAGTTGCTTTATTTAAAATAATAGGTAACGCAAACACGAGTTAGCCATACCTGATACTAATAAGAAATATAAGTGAATAAAATAAAAGATACTAATCGACGGCAAAGTCGGAAAGGAGGGGACAAGGTCGAGGTATGCGAATGCTGAAGCCACCTTCGTCTCGAGTAGCGCCGGCTAGCGGTGAGAACGAGAAGTTGAGATCGCGGTAAAGATGCTTCGATCTTCGATCCATAGCTTCTTTTAGTGAATAGACAGGCGAAAGACAAGCAGAACGTACTAAATCCGTCTCCTGACACCAGTAGTCACGCGTCTCACTCACGAAAATGCCTGAAAGAATGGCCGCAATTCGAGGCCAGGCATGGCGATCTAGCTGGGGAGCATACTTCTCCGTTAGACCTAATGGCTAGGGAAGCCGAGCAACCACATTTACTTTCCGTTATAAGAGAAGTCATATACAGCCTATAGTTAGTACTATAAATAAGGTGAATTCAGGGTGAAGGTGGGGTATGCGATCATCACATGGCGCCTCAACAAGAGATAGCTATGATAGAAAAGCTAGTATGCGCTGAGTGTAGATAACAATAAATCTGAAAACTTTGGCGCAAACGGCATTTACAATTGGCAGAATACGACAAAGTGGAGTTAGTAATAAGTGTTTTCTGCAATAATTTTAAGGGTCGTTTCTGTGAGAGTGATAAGAGCTATTACAGTGAATCACTCCAATGAAAATTATCGGAATATCAACGAAAACGACAAGTCCCTAGTCCCAAAACCCAAATTTTTTTTACTGTTTAAAGAAATAGCCGAAGAGCTACCAAAAAGAGACGAAACACATTGCCCAGAATGGGCACTAAACTAAGAAGGTGACTGAAAAGTGACACAAGAGTGCCAACAACCTGCATTTTAAAAGACCAAACTAAAGCTCTCAAATTGGCTTCCAGTATTTGCCAGGCATCCTTTGAACCCCATATTTCTAGAGAACGTAAACAGTAGAATACACACCCTTAAAAGATTTGCATAGAAGTGAGGTTCCAAAGCACCGACAGCGACAAACTTCTTGTCCTTGGTTTCATAGGTACGATAGAATGGAGCACCGCCATCAAGAAGATTCGCACATTGACGTGCAAGACTGTGCCAGTGCATCAGAGAAGAGGACACATTAAATTCGTTCTGACGACCTAGCTGGCAGGATGCCATGAAGTAGGTCGATGCGTAGGATATTCCGTCAGTTATACTAACGTCAACGATCTAAAGAGGTAGAAGGTTTCGCATTACCAAAGAGCTTTCGATCAAAAGTAAAATTATTGGAAGCAATCGCGATTGAAGGCTGAACATACCTTGCCAAGGCCTGATTTCTCCCTTTCATAAAGGGCCAATAAAATGCCGCTGACAGCTGGGAAAGCACCGCCAGCAATATCCGCAATGGCATTTATGGGATATACGGACTTCCCACGATCTCCGGTAAAAAACCACAATATTCCAGATTCGGCAAGGTAATTAATATCATGACCAGGGCGGAGGTAATAATCAATATCTTGACTAGCCTCTGAGAAAATATGTTATGGTTATAAGAAAGTACCAGGCTGCCCATAGCCTGATATGCGCGTTAAAATTAGCCGCCTGTTAACCTTATGAAGGACGTCTGGAGCAAAACCAAGACGATCGAGGCACCTAGGCCGGTAAGGGTCCAAGAGTACATCGGCGCTCTTACACAGATCCAAGAGTCGTTGACGATCAGAAGGAACTTTGAGATCCAAAGCAACAGATGGTTTCCCAGGAGAAAGCAGGTGATCAATGAATGGAGCCTTCGAATAGATGTCTAAAACTTCAATCTTACATTGGGATTGAGAATCCGGTGTACTGATGCACCGTAATCCTTAAGAATAAGTCCGCACATTGTAACTGGGCCTAAACCAGCTAGTTCGAGAACTTGAACACCTTTAAGCATAGGTATGTGAGCGATTTTATAGAACTAATGTTCGTCAGGAAAACTAAAGACCAGCGATAGCGCAAGGAGAACGACTACAATAATAGCGCATTAAGCGCCAGACCAAATGAAGTGATAAAACATTAAATGTCAAGTACAAGAATGATAATTCATTACCCTCACTGCTTTCCTGCTTATTACTTATATTATAAGCACTTATTTTGAACAAATCGCACACTCTTTCACCATGCTTGATTCACACAAGAATCAATAAGATAACAATGTTTCCCGGATGTGTTGCCGCGTTTTAATCTTTCTAGGCCGTGTTTTTGACTAGAAAATATCTAATTTAATCGATTAATGATTTACTAGCGATAAAGGGCTTGGCAACTTGGTTATGTATTATTGTCAAATTACCGTTGGCCGTAACCTTATATGTCCTCTGTGATATCGATACGATTTCGTTTTACGCCTTAAATATAGCCTTGGAAAAGTTGATCACGTTAAGCTAAAGGAATATATGGTTGGATGGTCGAGTGTCGTGATGGGAGAAGATCTGTGGCTTCTCCAATTTGCGTCTCGTACATCCTTCCTTTGAGTTGGTGTTCTCAACTGCGGGCGTTCTGTTCAAATTCTGAAAACACAGGCATTTTGTCATTTCTGAAAGTTGTTAGGGCAGCATTTACAAGTATTTTCCATCATTTTGTGCTGTACTATGAAACTGATAATCGTAATGGAAAGTGCAGAAGTTGCAGTTGTCCAGGGGATTGTGCGGCTTTGTATTTATGCCAAGTTTATTCGTAACTGCCATTTATCAGTGGTTTTTGTTCAATGTTCCTAGCCGACTCATCACGCCAACTTCCTCTATTTCATAACTCATGATCTTTGTATCTATGACTAGAATGCTGAAATTGTAGGAAATCGGTCTAATCTCTTTATTCCATTTGTTGCACATGTTATATTGGTCACTATTCCTTTTGCATAGGAGGACGGGTTTCTGTCCGTTTTCAAGAATGTGTGTAGCATTGTTTTGTCTTTCGATTCAGCAGGCGTCTTGATGATACTTCAGTGGGGGTTGCTCTTTTTCCTCGTAACCTGCCTTGTTGATGGTCTTGGCGGTAATGAAAGTTTACTGTCCGTATTCATTTTGGCTCGGCATGGTGAAAGATATCCTTGTCACATCCTCCGCCATCCTGGCTACCCCAAAGAATTTATGAAAATGCGCTGCCAGTTGACCGAAACTGGAGCAAGGCAGCATTTTGAATTGGGAAGGTTTATTGGAAGACGCTATTCGAGTTTGTTAACATGGAAAGGATTTAAGCGGGTGGGCGTTGTATTTGTGCTTACCATATTCGCCATCTCAACTGGACTTTACGGAATGGTGTTCTAAGATTTCGTTTTCTATACATAATGGCATTCCTACAGAATAAACTAGTGAGCTTGCTTAGTAGTTGTCATTGGGGTTAAATATTGTGGTTTTCATTCTTTACACCAAGGCTCTTTTGCTATGATATGCCATGGTCTGTTGCGTATAATTGGAACCTCTGAGACTTTTACCTGTTAGAATGATGTCCACATTCGAAGTACGGGAACCGAACGAACAATTCTTTCTGCAACTTACTTTGGTCTTGGTCTCGACTCCAGCAAGGAGGTTAAGCTTCCAGTTCTCCCGGCTGTTTTCTCATCTCCAAAGCGACACGATTATCTCCTGAAAATGTCCTATCCATGTTCAGCATTCGACAAGCTTTATGAAAAGGCACTTACTTCAAATCTTACTAGAGATTTTATTAATCGTATGCGAGGACTTTTTGATGACCTCAATAACTTTACAGGTGGGTTGAGATCTGTTTCCTAACAGACAGTAATGGTATTTTTTGAGTTCGGGTTTAATTTTTTGATCACTCAACTCCATTGAACATCGGTTGTCACTGAATTTAATCAATGTCTTCTCAAATCACTGTTCTGTTTCCAATCGAAAGGGAGTGTTTTCTTAGTTAGCAAGTGCTCTTCATAGCCTTTTTCGCCGTATGCAACGTACTGATGGAAACTATAGCTCTGCACGAAAAAAGTTTTAACCCTAGCAGTTAACTGATTGTAATATTGACAGGTAAAATTTGGTTATTTATTGCCTTCAAACATTTAGATTCTTGCTTCGAAGTAGTAGCTTAGTAACTGCATGAAATAGCTGACAGTGTCATCTTGAATTTATGCAGAATTTAATTTTGAATCGGATTCATTGCACAAGTATCTCCCCAAGTTATGGGATTTGTGTGAATCAATACATGCGTGGGACAAGCTGGAGCGTGACACAAAGGGAGAATCACTGCCATTCACTTCCGATCTTGCCTCGGCTTGCCACCGAGCATTGAGCTTTAGACAACAGTTACTGTTTTCTTCACCCGCCCAAACTTTTTTTCGTGGAGGTCCCCTTTGGCGGCATGTTCTCCTCACGCTGAAGAGTCGAATCTCGCCTGGTGAGAAGAATATTCTACCCCTTGAAATTGCAGATATTGATGCCTTGGACATCCCTATTGTCAGCGACTCTCGATTATTCGCTTATTTCGCCCATGATTCCACCCTAACTGCCTTCCTGAGTCACCTGGGTGCATTTAATAAGTAGGTGCTCACCGCAATTTTTTAGCTTTTTCTAATGTTACCGATGCACTGCTTCCCAAACAAAGCCAAGTAACTCGCTAGACTTCACCCAGTTGCGTCTATTTTGGCAATTGAATAGGTTATGCTGGTGCAATGTGCAAACAAACCTGCTTTTTCATGATTAACACTACATTAATTTGATTTACTAACTGCCATCCTGCCTTTAGCGTGTGTAGGTATTAAGAGGCTAAGGCGTTTTTGAAACGTGCTACTTCTAGTATCTTGCCTCCCTACGCGAGCGCTGTTATAGTGGAGCTGCACAGGCTTGTTCACGGTGAGCTCGCATTGCGGTTCTTCTACCACAATGAGAGCAAGCTTTCTCCCTCGCAGCTCATTCCCTTGACCACGGAGTTGTGTGGTGGTAAAGGAGCCTACTGGTGTCCGCTAGAGGTTTTAGAGGATCGGCTCCACGGCAAGGCAGCAACTGACATGGAGAACGCCTGCACCGCAGACGAGACCTCATCATCCTCCATCTCTCTGGCAGCCTCTGCACTTGCCGCCTCCATACTCTTCGCCTTCGTCCTTCCTATTGGATTTATAATTCGCGTACTCCTCTGCCTCATATCCATTCTTCTAACCTATCGATTCTTGTTCCCAATTGTGTAGACGGCATAGAATCAATCGAATGATTGTGCATTTCCACACGTGTGATAACGCACACCTCTCCACCAAATAGTGACAAAATAGGCCGTGAACTCTGACCAACCTATGCAGTAATTTCATGCAAAGTTGGTTTACCACCACTCGTCCATCCAAATCTTCTGCCCAGAGTACAACTTTGCCAAAGAAATAAGAGTGACCTTGGCGACGTTTCGTATTTTTGTTATCCTCAGGGTGAAAAATGATTAACAAGCTAAAGTGAATCTTGTCAAAGCACAATAGTGTCATATCGGGTGGTTTGTTTTGTTGAAATCTCCTGCGGGTTAATGTAAGCATAGAAAATTAGAGGAGCTCATTAGCCATTGACAGTCCGTTGGAGGCCCATTTTGAGGCGAGCACCGCCAGAAGCTCTCATAGTTTCTGCGGCAGTGAACTTTCCTCGACGTCGTCAAACGGAGATGGGTTTTGCGATACTCCAGTTGGCGGTTTGTTCGTGCTTCCGTTCGGCCGCCCTGATCTGTAATCGTCAGCGCTCTTCCGCAGTGGATTTATTTTGTCGGTGTCGCTTAACTCCGAGAAGCAGCAGTCTGTTACACTGGAACTAGCTAAAATAATAGCGTTGGTGTGGCCCGAGTCCTAAATTTGACGTTGTCAAATGGTATGTAACTTCAAAAGACTAACAGGAGTGTCACCCGAGCACCTCTTTCGTCCTGTCGCGTAAAACGAAATGCAATGGCTTTTAAAAAACACCCAAATTCTAGTGCTCTGATATTCATGCAGAAACTGTTTAAAATAAAACTACCTGAATGAGACTACAATAGTTTCCCTCGCTTATTCACTAACATTTCCCATCGTGAAAAGATTTAAAGACGGACAAAGTGCCACATGCAATCAGATGAAAATTGAAGACAGAATAGTCTAGCGATAGACATTGTTTACAAAAGTCACTCGTCCATTGACTCGTAGTCGTCATCTTCATCCTCAGTTGTATCACTTTCTGCATTGTCATCTTTTTCTCGAATGCACCGAGGACATTTACAAACGAAGAGGTAGTATTCACGCAGGTACTTCCGCCGCGAGTGCACGCCTCGTAACAGCATGCATTCGTCAAAGTAGCAGATCGTAATCTCCGTACCCGGACTGACAATGTCTTCAGTAGCAACTACTGACAGTTCGTTGGTTCCCAACTCGAAGCGCACGGAAGCGTTTGGCTCGCAGGAATGATTAATAAGGCCTAAAATTTGAACTCAATTTCAGAATCAGACATGCTAGAACATAAGCTATGTAACTGATGTGTAAAATTCCTATCCAAATAGAGGAGGCACCTTGTGCCAAAAATTATTTTCAAAAGTAGAGCCAATCGAATAAGTAATTTTGTCATAAAACAGCGTAACTGCATACCAAACACCAACTCCAGTAGCAACAAAAAAATTGCTAGAAACGCTATGCTAATTCACGATACTGCTGAAGCAAAATAGCTTTGTACCTGAAAAAATTACAGGCATATTTGACGAGGCAATTTGAGTCACACCTACTCTGACGTTCATAGAGTCCGACACCCTCAACATTAAGGAGATCACCAGCTACTTCTTCGAGCCTCTCGTAAAGGGAATCAAGAA
This sequence comes from Hydatigera taeniaeformis, assembly GCA_900622495.1. Lineage (NCBI taxonomy): Eukaryota > Metazoa > Platyhelminthes > Cestoda > Cyclophyllidea > Taeniidae > Hydatigera > Hydatigera taeniaeformis. The sequence goes on along the minus strand of UYWX01020420.1, from coordinate 38,350 downwards.
AGACAGAAAACTGCTTTTCTTCCACTGGATCACCTCTTTTGCTAAGTATTTTCTCCATGGACTTGCCCCAGGCACCTAAGGAGCTCGCTCCAATCCCCTGACCATTCCGTCCTATCAGACACATAGCAGAGCTGAAGCCGTACTCTGAGAGCAATTGGTCCAAACCAATCTGTTGCAACACATTCGGGAACTCATTTGGAGAAAGGGGAGCCCCTATTCGCTGAACCATCTCTTTCAAGACCTCAATAAACAGGATATGCAATCGTGCAAGATTACCCGAGAACTTTGGTCCCAGCATTATGTGTGTTAGTGATGCAGAACTGCATGGGTCACACTCATTACTCTCTGGCAATCCAACGATGGGGGACGAAACAAATCGAGAAAGCGCTGTGACAATATGCTGTGCCCTTTCGCTTTGGCGAAAATGAGCGCTGAAATGGGTCGCAGCGATTCTTACAAGAAGCATCACGGTTCCTGTTTCCGGAAGCAGATGAGACTCTCGCCATTCCTGTTCAAGTTTGAAAAAAGAGTTATTTGGGCCGCTGGAGCAGACAAAAGCGTGATATTCACTTTCGGAGGCGACACGACAAGTCTCACTGCAGTATTCAACTTCACATGAGGGACATCTAAAAGTCTGCACGGGAGAATGTCCATCAATTGTGCCGAGGATGACCGGAAGAACAAAACTATTGTCATGCAAAAGCCTGCGAGCGTTATCTTGCGGAGATTCCAAAGGTTTAAGGCAATAATCACAACTCTTGAAGCCATAAAAGCGGTTCCACGAGAGCTGACAGCATATGAGAGGTTTCTCCTCGAAAATAATTTCATCCTTCATTAGAGGTCTGGTGGTAAATAGGCCGCGCCCTTTTTCAGGGCCAGCATTAATTGCTTCCACTGGTGCTGCCTCCATACGCCTGAATTGGTGAGTAAAGCTAAAAGTCAGTTCAGAAAATTTGTCACGAAGTCTCGAAACAAAATTCAATCAACTGCACAAAAATGAACTGGTCCCATTCAGGCTCGAATGAAACAAATTTGTGTACTTGAATAAAGTCACCAAACTCAATGCGGATATGAGAGACTTATTAAAGCCAGCTTGGTTGGTTGATGACTGATGTCAATAAGATAGTATGCTAACAATAACAAGCAAGGAGCATCCGCACCACCACAGTCGAGCATAGATATCTCGGAATATGCTAATGTTTGTAAGTGTCGCTCGGAGACTCGACCACTAAAACAATGAATCTTAAAAGAGCTAATCATTATTTATAACATCTTGCATAATGTATAACCTATGCTAGTTGTGTAAAAGTATAAAACAGTCTTCTTTGGCACTATGCGTTTTCGTCCACACTTCGCCGGAAACGTGGCCGCCGCAACACTAACGACAGCATCATATACCCACTGCGGGTTCAGCCTTAATTGGCTCTAAACCAAGAGCAAGCATGCTTAATACATCCTATAATACGCTTGAGTATCATTAAATAACGAAAAAACTCCTACCACAACGTTTTACCCTGAATTGAAGCAATAAATTCTTATTTATTATAAAGCGCTGATACATATCTGTGATGCTAACTGCTAGCTAACATACAAGTATTTGCTTAACTTTGCTTGATATCAAAATCGACATTTACGAAAAATTTAATTAATATTTTAGCTCGAGTATTTCGGTCAGTCGTTTATATATAACGAGCACCGGTACCGAATCGTCAAAAATTGCATGGGCCATCGACATTCCTATTGTTAATTATGTATAGCCAAAAATTGTTATGTAGGTTTTATATAGTTAAGACTTTATCCTGCTTTTTACCATGCTAGTGAAATCGTTATGTGCCAACTTAATTGCACGATTTTACAAAGGTCTGTTGGATGTCTCCTTCAGCCCACGGTACCTGTACAGTTTCGCAACAACTGCGTTTCTGCAAAAGATGGGGACACACTGTACTGCTTTGTTTACATGATCACCTGATGTTTGGCGGTCATTTTAGAATTTGTCTGGTCCTTGTACTCGTGGGCTGGCCCACACCCCGCGTCCAGGCTTAGTCGCTTTGTTCTATTTGGAATACATGTGTCCAGCTTCACTTACTGGTAAGTTTCCGAAAGCTACATACGCGAGCCATCTCATTCCATGTGGTTAGGATAGGAACGTTTCAGAAGACATTGTGTGAAACTTACTGAACATATTTGATGCCATAACACCAGCAATGAGCGTGATTAAGCAGTGTGATATCTTAGGGTTGGTCATAGCTGTTGTCTGTGAAGAACGTTCAGCTGATCGTGATGCGCTAGAGTGCTGTTATATGACAGGCCTTATGGAAGGAATTGTGCAATGTCTATGCTAAAGATAGTTTCGGATCGAGAAAAACCGCAAATCATCTAATTCCAATGACCTCACTTCTATGTTTATAAGAATCGAATCAATATGGATAAATCTAATTTGACCTAAATTGCCCAGGTGGAACAGTGCCCTAGCTTTGTTATTTACAACAGGTAACAGAGTTTAATTTTATCGTTGGGATGAGGCTATTAATCATTCATCTGTTTGAAGTCTAGTGAACTTTTCGGTACAACCATAGGCTGCTACCTAAAATGATGGCATCTTGTAAAACAGGGGTTTTACTATGTTGCAAAACGCCCTCAATAATTCAAGTCATACACGTACGTAACAGGGTGATGGAAACGAACCTTTGGGAATTACTTTGATCTATACCAAACAAAACATCAAGCGCGCCCCTTTTTTAAAAACCATTGGTGGGCATACAGAACAAATCGCAGAGTCACCTTCAGATGGCAGTTTCTCACTTACAATAAGTGACGCCGATATCAAATAGGGTGCAGAATTAACCGAAGTTACTTTAAAAGTTGAATTAAGAACGTGTTTCGACCTTTGGCCTTGAACCCAAAGGTAGCGGAATGATTACTCTGGGCTTAAATTTCTTCCTTTTTTCAGTTGACCTTTAAGGCTTTCACAGCAGCAATCGTGAGCAAATGAGAGTCAAGTCGTCGTACGTTTCATACTTAAACTCGTCGCCAGCCTGCACTTCAGTAGCGGAAAATGTAACTGCATGTTAGCGCTATCACGAAGCTTTCGTTGAATCGCCCTTATGCATCTCTTACAATGTACAAGATGTTTCTACTTCTCCCTCGCTCAGGTTCTTGCATCCTCATCATTCGAGAGCCCCTTACACAGCTCCACTTTTATTGATAGGGGCACAGCTTACTGTAGGCTTCACCAATAGCCTTATCAAAGTAATGTGAGATCAGCAGAATTCTTCATTACCAAATGGAGTTCCCTCTTTATCTACTAATTTAAGAATAGGAATATTCAAAGATTTTTAGTAGATTTGCATTTAAGACATCAAACCCATGGAGGAGGGGGAGTTTACCGCTGCTGCAAATGATTGTCTTAATTCCAATGTTGAATTTGATGAGATCACTTGTTGTATCTAGTCACTGCACCGTCTAGCAACTTTTACGTCAAAAATGTGGGATGGACATAGAACTTTAGTGATGATGAAGTTTGTCTGAATTTATGGTCAAAATATGCCTAATTTGCATGCATTTTTTATGGGGTTGATTGCGATTTTTGCAGAATTAATCCGGGGTCATAAAAACAAGCATTTTGTTCATTAGATTGCATAAAAGAACAAAATGCGTTTCTTTTACTTTGTCGTTTATCAAATCAGTAATCTTAAATGTGTTATCGCATTATGTTGAGGCCGGTTTTCCAACTATCAAGAGTGCCTTAAGAGGGTCGTGTTTTCCCCTAAGTCCATCTACTTCATGCATTTACAGCATGGCTACGTGCTTAAAGCGTCTTTATGGCATTACGAAATGTACGCTAGGGTGTGGTATTCAGGCAGTTAATTACAGAGGAGCTCCGCTTGATTATTTGAAAGCAGATGAATGCATTAGCCAAGAAGATAGTTAATCATTTTTGCAGCCATTTTGGCCTCCATGTTAACATTAGCTGCGTTAACTAGACAGGCAAATATGCCACGTCAACACCGGCGAGTTTCAACACACAGAAGATGTTTTATTTGAAAGACCTCCCTACTTAATTCCTCCTAGACGCAGAACTCACTCTGCTCTCAATGTGGGCACTTCAATTCGCCTACCAGCATGACAACCGGGGTCGATTCGCATTAGTGACAAGCAACTCTTCCTTGTGTGGAAAAAATCACGATCCAGCATCCTCCTCTACGACGGCAGTTTGCATGCGTTTATTCTCATCTTTAAGCATTGCAAACTTTTCGTCGTTGAAGCGACTCTGAGGCCAGCACATATTCTCGTGGATACCTCTTATCATGATGCTAGCATACCAAAATCGCCAGAGGAGAATCCTCACTTATTTTATTCACAATGCTACCGAAGTCCGTTCGTTCTGCTGTGTTTACACTACTGAAGTGTATGAATTTGCAAGAATTTGCTCTCCACCGCATATCTAGTTAAATTTAGATGCTCCCGGCTACCAACTATGTTGTTTTGGTGCATTGTGTTCAAAATATTTCTTCTTGTAGCAATTTATGCTGCAGCAGACCAGAGTTCCCTTCCTTCCAACGATGCACTTATTCAGCCGGCGTAAAAGTGGGGAAAATGGGGCTTTGTTGGGTATCAATGCCTTAATTCGATCCCATAGCCTTCAATTATTCAAACCTATGTTTCGCGAACACCAGTAACCTAATGCATTCATTGGAGTCGGTTTGCACTGTTTTCATTCAAAATATTCGTAAAGCATAAAATGTCTATCGGAACCGAGGGTATAGTTATGAGGTTATTAGATAATCGGACCGCATTTCGATAAATATAAAACCTATTTGAAGTCTTCTAACTGAACAAATGCAAGCAAAGCATAACATTTATGAAACAGATAGTCGTAACATCATGCCCTTGCAAAACATCATCATAAAGCATCTTGCTAGCGCCATTGCCAAGCCCAAGGGGGCAGGGGACCTTGATGCTACACTGCTTCCTGCACTGGTTTTATTCATGCCTAAAACTTGTTCCACAAGCGAAGCCTCAGCAATAATAATGCGGCACATACTAATTTTAGCAAAACCATTAAAATTGCCAAAACTTCTTTACTTTTTTCCCCTTATCTCAGCAAATTACTTAACCAAATGGCATAAACTAGAGGCGATTGTCGCCTATACCGGCGCTTAATTTAGGGATGACACAAGCGCTGCTGAGGCAGCAGGTCGGTTAGATTGCTTGTTCTGAAACATTGCTTCCGAGATTTCATAAATTTCCCCGTTTGAACAATGACTTGTCAGCCCATGCTTGAAACCGTGAAATCACTTACATTAAAGTGTAAAGATAGTCTTGGCTATCTTAAAATGACCCGCTGTCTCGAATCTATGTAACAAGTGTTTACTTTCCGTTGCACGTCTACTTAAGCTTCATAACGTAAAATCTGTGCCCTTTTATTAGGTCAAACTTTGACAAGCTTTGGCGATTGCAATTTGCACAGCACGTTTTTCATCGCGCCCCAATCTAAAACTTAGATCTAAATGGTGATCTGACGAAATCTTTTTAAATTACCTTCATAGTTAATCTTAAAACTGTCGTACCTCCAAAGTCGTACAAGCACACGACACCACAACAATTTTAAAGACAGAAGGTGAAACGCGACCAAGCCAATAGCACTTGTTAGCTCAATACAACCAAGTAATCTATCTTACGTTGGCAAAATGAAGCCGCAATGCCATGCGGTTGTTGTGAAGGTGTTTGAAAAAAATAATAATTTGATCAGATAAGGAGTTTTTTACAAAAGGAGGAAGTGAAACATGGAAATCAGTCAGTCTTCCGTTTCAAAGGAATTCGAATTTGAATCCTATGGATTTGGATTGCTACCATTCTGTAACTAAGCTTTGTTCTTATTCGATCCTCGATAATGCTGTACATGTAGGATTGCTGTAAACAGGCAGATGACTAACAGTGTAAAACTTAAAAGTAAATTTGTGGCCAGAGAAATCAGAAATAATTGCTTGTACTCCGAATTTAATGTATGTTCGGGATCCGAATGTACCTTTTCAGAATTATGAAGAGCTTCTAAGAGGGATCGGTAATCATTGCAACCGCATGCTTGTTGTTCTCCGAAATGTTGCGCATTGGAGTGATTGTATGCACGCTCAGAGCAGAGCCTTGTCCAGCCCGTTCTATCCACGGATAGTATGAATTCGTCTATTTTTGGACAGGTGTAAAGGAAGTTGACATCGCAGTGCCGTGACTCATTTTGAAAAACTGTCGTCTTCTTCAATCGGCAACCCTCAAATGAAAATGAGTCTAAGGATAATGATGACAAAACATTAGGATCCACATGAACGGCTTGCCCAAGATAAATGGAAAGACGTCGCACTTTGGAAGCGAGTGCCGTGAAGTCATTTCGATGCAACTTTAGAAGAGGGATTTCAATGGTGAGATAAAGCGCTTCGGGTTCGGGTGTCATTGTATGCAGTGCATCGCTCACAGCCTTAGCAAAGTCATTATCTAGACAGTCTGCCGAAGCATCAGAAACGGCAATTATCATGTGCAAAAGTCTACCGGAGGCATGTTCCACGCAGGTCGTCCTGACAGGAATGCCCTTCCTATGACTGCCCTTGCTTTCTGATGTACAGACGAGAATCTGTCGATGGGAGCCCTCTCCTTGCGTCTCTATGATGCACATGAGGTTGCAATTTACATTTACATATTCCGATAGCCGTGTTAGAGAGGATGAATCAGTACTTCGGCGCCCACGTCCAACTTCTGTGGTCGATTGACTGCTCCAAGAGATAAGAGTTTCTGTGAAGGTATCCACGAACTCGTCCATGGTGATGATATCCGTACTAGTACTGGCGTCCCTCATAGCAAAGAACAGAGTGGTCAAAACCATTACCAAAAAAACCATTGCATTGGTCACGCGAAGCCAATTTCGATCGCAAAAATTGAACGTTTGACTTATGTCGGCTGACTCATGTGCATGCTGATAAAAGCATGCAAAGATTACGCTCGTCAGTGTTACGCGTGGCGGTTGTTTGCCCGGCATTTTGAGCCCCTCCCATTGGCCCGCGCGTTAACCAATGGTAAGTGCGAACTGAAAAGATGGGGATTTCAGATCCAGACCCTATTATCCTACACATGTGCAGACACTTTCACAAATATAGTAAGTAAAGGCAGCATAGATCATTTGGCATCTTAAGGCTGCTGGTATTACAAGTGCCTTGAAGTCATCCATCGTGGGAACTTTTAAGAAGGTAATTTAACCAAAACTTCGCCCAATAATAATTACATCACAGCCTTAAAAATAAGCGATATCTTAATGGTAGATTAACTCTTTTGATGGCTTAATTTTCAAAGCCACTACAAAGTGAGCCTCTTCTGATTGCGTGGTACACAAAAAATTTATGCTATTAATTCTGTAATGTAACAAAAGGTGTGATTTGTATTTACTAAAATCGCAAAAAAATACAAGTCATTCTTTAAGTTGGCTACATTCTTGGGATCGCAATGAGTATACTATGATCTATTAATCACACTAAGATGATAAACACATGGATTGCAGTGAGTCCTGCCATGCGGTACTCAAGATGATCATCCTATAGACAAAGTTAAGAAGGAAAGAAATCCTCCCGTCATCGAGCGTTTGATTTTCAACTCTGAGCAGATTCCCATCAATGCACTAAACACGCATCATAATGAAGTCCTGTTTTGTCTGACAAACTTAATGTTTATGCATATTTATGCATTTGCTATCGCTGTACATCATAAGTTGTCAGTGTGTGTTATTTATGGTTGTCAATGATGATCCACCTACGCAAGCCATGAGTCGTGCTTTCCAGTGGAATCTGCATCCTCCTCTATTATGACCTTCTACTACAGGACCAAATAGCGAACGTCTGAACTTGTTTCATTGAATCATTGCCGTGCTGGTAATAAAGCAAAGCAAGAAGTCCTGAAACATCGCTTCTCTCCTTAACTGCCGAAAAAAATGTTTAAAAGTGTTTACAAAGCATGCCCAACATACTCTTCCTGTTTTAAATGGTCTGGCATTTTTTAAAATAAAATCCACAACCAGAGCTCACAATTCATTGCCCTTCCTCACTATGAAGGAATGCAAAGGAGAAGTACAAAATGGTCTTAAATCAAATACAAGCTTTTACGGCACTTCCTTAACCTCTGACAAGAATACAACTGCGAAATACTCAACATTGCGCTTTTGTATTGCAACAGTTTCAAGATATCATAGTAGCTTCTGGGTTAGTCAGCGCAATCTAAGTGTAGGATTTGTTGAAAAAATGTGGTAGCTTAGTAATCAATCCATTTTCTTTGGAAGTAAATTCTTATTCGAATGGTTTGTGAGTTAGCCCTTGGAACTAATCCGAGTCAATCAAGGTTCGTAAACCCTTGTATTAGGACTGATTTGTTGATTGAGGAGTATTGGTTGGGGCATGCAGTTTGGCATTAGTAGCGAGTGGTAGGTCGAAAGTTTCAAAATCATGAACAATGTACTTCACCCAAATCGATGCAATAGTGTAACTTTGGATGAGGAAGACTGCAGAAACCTTCTGTCCTTACATCTGCACCGCCATATCCTCTTAAGAGGACGGATTACTTTTAATGAATTTTCTTTGCATGATTGACGGGTACTGACGGTCTTCAATTAGGTTCGTCGCATAGTTTCCATTCTGCTTCCTAATGTTCACCTTGAGTCCAGGAAGCATTTTGGTGTCATTGCAAGAGGCATAAAACTCAATCACTGTTGCCAAATTCTCAGGTTTGTGAAGCGCAGGTTTGGGTGGAGGTATGTTGGCACGATGCGTCTTAATAAAGCTATTTCCTTTTGTGAGGATACTGAGACGACACACTGTTTGCTTGTAACGATGCCTGTCACGACTAAAATAAACGAGAATAAGATCACAGAGAAGTGTTGCAGTACCAAAATAGGCCATGCAAGAGCCTATTTTCATAGTGAATACAAGTAAGCTGAATCTTCCTCCTTTACCGGTGACAGATATGAGGAATTGGATGCCACTGAATTTGTGCAGTATGCGCCTATGCTGTGAAGATGTATAGTAATTGGCAAACTCTAGATAGTACTTCTCGTCCATGTGAACAACATCCTGATCGGCGGCGCTGCTCAGGGCCCCTAAGTAGCGAAACGAATAGGTAGGGACGCACTTTTCTAGTGCTTTATCCAAGTCGCAATCCCAGTTAATGTTAATATCAATGATTCCGCCATGGAACAATACATACCAAACATTCGCGCCGGATAGGCTAATGACATCCTGAATACGAAAACGGGGACAATGACGATCTATTTCATCTGAGATATTAAAACGGCACATCCTTAAATACGTGTTATTCATCCAACCACGAATGTTATTTTGTTTGATTCTGTAAAATGGAAATTCAATGACGTTTCGAATGAGAACGGTGAAATTAAGGACTTCGTACAATGGATCAACTTTGTTCTCTTTTAAATAATCTGTATCTGACTGCATCGTTCTTCGGTCAACGGGGCTTTTACTGAAGGAATGCGTTGAAGTGTGGTTGGACATGTTGCCAAAATCTGGTAGCATAGGAGGATACCAAGAGTAGTCCTGCAGATCTGTGTTTTCTAGAATAGGGCACCAGGCAATTACTTCACATGTCATTGTTTTGGATAAACAGCGTCCAGTAAAAGGGCCGTGTCCATAACTTTCAACGTCAAACCATGACGTGTTTGTCAAATGTGCGAACTCTTCAGGCACCTTATTTTCAGCAATTTGGTTAACTGGACACTGCGCATCACTCCGACATCGAGCATCTAGCAAATCTGGAGCTTCAGCACAGACATATCTTAGTTGGTCAATGATGCTGTGTACACGAGTTATTAAAAAAAATCCAGCATTTTGAATAGGCGGTCGAACAAGATCCGCATCTGTATAAACCATAGGACCTGCAGCCAGGTGGCTACTGCGGTGCTCTGTATTACTGAATGCCGTTCCTTGAACTGTGGCCGACACACCGTAAATTGGGCGTTCCGAGGCCTGGTAACCTTTCTCTTTCACAATCACCCATCCGATGAAACATATTATTATAGATATCTGAAGAAAACGGTAGATAAGACCCACTGTCGAGTGCTGGATGAGAATTACTTTGGGCATCTCGTAAGCAGTAAACCACTCCAAAATGGAGTTGCTATGTGGCCGTTTTGCCCAAAAATTGCTATTCTTTGCCCGACTGGAAAGTCTCGACTTCGGTCTGCCCATGAGTTTGAGTGGGTTTTGTTGTTCGTAATGGGGAGCACTAATTTGTACTGCCAGGAAGGGAACTTCTGTCGACTTGGGCTACGATTTTATTGGTCCGCTGGCAATTAACTAATGGATCGTTAATGCTACTTAGGCTTGCGATAGCCGAACTGCCAGTAAGGCAAATATTCATAAAGGCATTAGTTCCCTGCCCACCAAACGAGGTGACACTCTCAACAGCATTAGCCTGCTGGAAAGTCTAACACGAAACGCAGAGCGACATATCAGCCCTAAAGCTCAACATCATTTTGTGATTCAGCTAGCATAAATAATAAAAGTTTGCAACATATCCTGTTTCTAACCCGACGTAACAGCGTTCTTTGAAAGGATAAAGTTAATCCCCTTCCCACTTTCTGCTACAACTTATTTGCAACAGAAGAGGCCTTAGATGACGGGAACTACGTCACAAAATACTTAAGTTGTAAATTTCACAATAATTCTTCATTCATTGCAGTCTAGGCTCGCACAAAAAATGTAGAACTGCGACGGCATAGGGTGCTAAACAATTAGCATGAATATGAACTCGTATTTGGCACTTACTGGAACCTTGGCGGTTTCGTTGTCAAGATTTTGCGGCCTCCTGATTTTCGACCTTATGTGCTATGCTCAACAAACATCCAGCATATCTGTCCTCTACCTCCCTTAACCATTCACTCCCCTCTCGGAATTTCATCATGAAATTTCCCCAAAAACTCAACTTCAGCAGCTCAAGTATGCATAAAATTATAGAAATGTCAAAAAAGAGGAGTAAAATCCCCAATAAGCTTTAGTCAACGACTACCAATCACCTGTACATGGAGTCAAAAGGTAGTTTTGGTATAGCTTTGGAATTATGGTGTCTTGTGGTGTGAACCAAAATCAAGTTTATAAAATCATGAGAAAATAAGCTTTGTAAAACATAGTCCTTTTTAAAAGGCCAAAGCATGATGAAATAGTAATTGTCTGATTTCACGCTCACCTACTTTAAGGAAAACGCATTCCCAATAACTAAATTCGAAAGTTTTTTTGTGAATCTCCTGTCAACTTTCCAAATCGTCACAGCCATAATAACGACCGTTGAAGCAGAAAACCGAAAGCATTTGCCACTGATTCTTCAAATAGCGAGATTGGTTGGAGTGAGTTCGAATAGTCTCAGTTTAGCGATGCCTCAAAGTAATGCAAAACGCTCAGAAGCTGATCTCAGTCAGAGTGATCAAAAGATGGGGTTTTCATAAAATAAAATCTTGTACGGTGAGGTTAGGTGTGCAACCAGTAGTTATATTTGTATTTGTACTTTTGAGCTTGAATGCAGAGTCATAGGAAGGTAACTACCTCGGTGCGACTGTTCATACTCTAGCCACAACTTTCAAAGAGGACCTGGCTAGACTGCCAAACTTTCAATGGTCCAGCATCTGATAAAGAGAAAATCCTGAACAATTATACAGTTCGGAAACAAAAAAATGCTGTTTCTGGGGTTGTAGACAGTCTCAATACTTTGACATCAATTGATCATAGGCAAAGGGTGTATTCACAACCAAAACACAATTTTCGATCAAAAAGAGGCGTTGTATTTATTCTTACATTTTCTGATATATGGTGGTGAAAAGGCAACATATTTGGCTTTGATTTCATTAACAATTAAGTTGCCGACCCGTAGCTTTGGATCAGGAGTTCGCCTTAAAGCGTTTCCTTGTAATTAAAATTTTGAAATTCCTTCATCCTTCCTTAGCAATAAATACAAGGACAGTCGAGGTCTAAAGCGGACAGTACAAAAAAAATAATGTTTCGGTCGATGCCAGAACAAAAATATGCACACTTTGGTAAATCCATGTTGCATTGAAATCGTCTCTAATCAAGCTAAATAATTTTCAAGTGCTTAGATCGCCAAACTTTTCTAGCAGTTTAATCTGCGTTTTTTTTTTGCAAGTGAACTGATAGAGTTGTGTGTTTTGGAGGACTCACAAACGTAGGTTTGACCGGACATGACTGGGCTGTTCTGTCCTCACCTCAAACTACTCATTTCTGTTTACCACCACATTCAGTGATAAAACGAGTGGAATTGTTAAGCCGATGTCTGCGTTGACTGCCGCTGAATGTCACTGATGCATGCACCGAAAGTGTCACTTTCCAAGTAAAAGCAATTCCAATTTCAGCTTAGCTTGGCAGTAAATGCAAAGTGCACACAAATGGCTTTGGTTGTTGCTGAGATATTGTAAGTCGCTGATTGACACGTCAGCAATTACTTCAATCATTCGATAAAAATAAAAAATTAAGGGCATGCTAAATTTCTAGCCTCACCTCCAGGTTGACCTTTTTAACTAACAAACAGTTACGACTTTCATCAACTTGGGATTGGTATAAGGTAGTCGTTAGAACCTCGTTGTTTGTAGATAAGCTCAATTTCGTATGCACCGTTTTAGCATACTGACACAGCACACAACGTGCACCAATTGAGATGTCGCATGGAGCTGCACCAATGCAAACGCCGTAAGCCAATCTCAGCCACATCACACAAGCGAGTTAGTGGGCCTCCTCCATAGCCAAGTGACGCGCACAAGTGATGGCTCGTGGCGCCTTCCACCATGCTCTAATTATTCCGGCAACCTTTCTCAATGAACATTCCAAAGCAGAAAATACTAGCACGAAGATAAGGCGAGAGGCTCTCTACGACTCAGAGAATCTGGCGCGACATATGGCCAACTACGTGATGAGCCAGATTCCTACGCTCTCAATTACACACATCTCCTCTAGCGACATCATCGCTTCTGACATTTGGTCAGACCCTTTCCGCGTCTATGCCTGCTTGTTTGCAAAAGCTAGTAGGGTTCTATTTCTGGTGACTCAACACGACGTCGTTACCTTTGGTGCATTTACGAGGGGGCATTTGCAGTCACTGTTAAACCAATCAACGCCTAAGGATTATGACTGGAAGTCGCGGTTTCTTGTTTTGGCGATGGGTGACTTTGAACTGCCGGCAGCTCTGCCCTGTGAAGTAATTCGATTCAGAGAAGTGGGTTGGTTCAGAGATAGTATGGCCCTTTTCGTGCTGGGCAAGAAAATTCAAGGTTCGTTCTTGTATTTTATTCCCACCGGGCATTTCGGTCAATGCTCAATGGCAGATACTCACATGAAAGTGCGGCATTGTTTGAAATGTTATGCATATGGCTCAATGCTTTAGTTTATTCCTACTCTAGCTTACATTCAAATTTAACATATTCGATTTACACCTTTGCAAATTACAGACGAAGTCAACAAAATCGTAGGGAAGGTGTGGGAGCAAAAGATTGAATCTGAAAGTGGCTATTAGCTTGTTACACAACGAAAATATGTTCGAGTCAAGGCTAATTTCAAATTGTTATTTCTTGGGCAAACAGTTTTTAATACAAGTCACAAAAATGATGCTGTCATGCTGATTTCCATCACATTATCACCTTTCTGTAATAAAAGTAAGAAAGCCAATCTTACTTAGTGTTTTGCTGTTGTAAAGAATTCAACTTTACCACAACCACCCTAAGTAATTCCCATTTGTATTGATGAGTGCGGCTTTTAGATTTCACCTATTGGTAATGCGTGTGAGAACTTTTCATGCGGCCGAAAAGTGTGGTTGTTAACATTCCTCTCTCTTACGCATTCTTTAATCGTAGGACACTGCACTATTTTCGTCATTAGATGCATCATTACGCATACTGAGTGCGGCAGTAAAGTGGAAGTACAGGCTATTTCTTGGATCTCATGGCTGGTGCCTATTTTTTTGAGGGGGGCCTTTCGCACAAAATGGAAAGCCAATCATCACAATGTCCATGCCCCAAAGTATGTGGTGACTTTGAGTTGCGCGAAAAACAAGTACGCAACAATTGGAACCGGATCTATCCATTCAGCTGCTAAAACACTAAGACTTTTCCGCAAATCAATTTTCGCATATTGTTTTCTTTTACTAATTGTCCTATTAATATGTCAAAAAATAACATCTCCTTTAGAATTCTGGAATCCCAAACTCGAATCCTCTTGTTTGTTCTCAAGTCCTGAAAAACTTAAATTCGCAACGAATTTGGAGGAGACTGAGACTTTCCAAACATCTCTAATCGTAAAAACTCTAAACGATGAAGGTTCTGCTGAAAAACATCGAGAAATTCATGGAAATTTTAATAGCACACTTGACCATGAGGCTCTGATGATTTCAAGCCAATGTCCGGGCTGCCTCACTCACCAAAATTTTGACGTACGATTTGATATCGCAAGCAATCGCTCACTTGAAATACATGAATTGCTTCTCCCTGATATATCTACAACGGACCTTAGCGGTATTAATCAGCTCTCTCGAAAAAATGAATGCTATTATACAGTACAATCAGACATTGGTTGCATGGTTAGCTCAAGTGACATGGATGATAATTCGCCCGTCTTAGACGACGTCCACTCAATGGGCGATAGTGTGGGAGAAATGCAGTGGTCCTCACCCGACAGTGTCTCCGTTGTGCAGGAGGTTAATCATGTCCTTCCGCCTGATGAGAGTGCGTTAACACTGGTCGCGATGGAGACTGAAGAACTAAGGAACAAGCCACCCCATAAAAATGGCAAGGTGAAAACATTTGCTGATGCTGAAAAAGAGTCCGAGCCTCCTAAGCCTGCTAAACGAATCAGAACAACAAATGATCAAGTTACAAGCCGGTCGTGTACCTTTTTTAACCACGAAAAGGATGCTCTAAGCTCTTTACGTGAGGGAGAAATTCACCCTCCCATAATCGTGGAAACATCAACTGAGGAAACTTTGGAGGCAACAGCTGAACGATCAATGGAAATTGAGACAAGTTTATGTCCAATGGAAAGCTGCAACCCCTTAATGAAGTCCATGCTTAGCGCTCAGAAGAGCGAAGATTTGCCATGCTCTGACGAGCTAGAAACCACACCAACAACATCCAAACGAGCTTCAACCTCTGAGCACCTCACCGTAGCAAAGGAGAACACAATCGCCTCTTCAGACCTCATCGGTGATAAAAAATGCGCATATTTAATGGAGCCTCAATGCTTTCCTGAACAGGATGAACTTTCAACAATTACTTCGTCAACGGAGATTAAAATGAAACACCCAAATGCATTTACTCTTAGTCCTAGTTCACTGCATCCAATTATAGAAGGAAGCGGAGGCAGAAGTAGGGTAAATGGGCATGAAGATGAAATACCGGGTGAAATGGCCTCAAATTCTGTCTTGTCTGCTTCGTCAGATGATAGGTCCAGCCAAACAAGGTGGGTGAAATGGGATGATGATTCATTTCACTCGATAAAAGAAGAGTCACTATGCCCTGGTAAAGGGAAAAAGGTGAGCAAGAATGAGAGCATTGAAAAGAGAAGGTCAATGACTTCGAATGCGCATTGCGAAGGAATTAGAGACCGACGTTCCCAAAGTTACGCTGAGGGGTTCAAAGTTAAGGAGAAAGGGAAATTTTGCAATTTAAATGGGGATGTGGAAAAGTCCCACTTAAAAAGCCAGTCAACTGAGGAGAAAAAGAGCACTGGTCAGGAAAACATAAATTTTGAATGTCATTCGACAGATTCTAGAACAGACCAGGTTACCACAACTGCAGATATAGGCGATGAGCATTTGAGTGACGCATTCATAGAAAAAAAGAAACCGAGATTCAATGATATGCTTGGTTCAAGTTTTAAACCAAACCACTGCATCAAACGAAGAAGTTTATCTCTTGAAAGTATGGACATTTTGCAAAAACATGGGATAGAAAAGTGCTTGTCCAAAAAGCAATCATCGAGTGAACCGCATTTAAACCTGGTCATAAATAAAACACGAAACCCAATTCCGAATCCCTATGTGGTGTTTCCCATAAGAAGCGGAAACTCACTTGAAGGTGGTGTTGAACATGCTATTGTGGGTAATTTTAAAACATTGGGAAGTGCAGAAATTCGCCAGGTGATGGGCGAAGGCATACTACTGGAAAATACTTATAGTCTGATAAACACGAAAACTGCGTCTCTTTCTGTTGGCCATGAATCTCCTGACGAAAAGTTAAAAGATTCGGATGAGGAAGGCAGCTCTCAGGTTGACATGGATGAGGATCTCAAAACACCAAATATCTCAAAAACGGGGCAAATATCGCCAAGCCTATCGCCTATTAAAATTGCACAAAAGGGAGATGTGGTTTCCACTTCTAACTCAACAACTGCGAAGGGCAGCAAAAACGATTATGATGTAACAACTACTAGCACGTCAGTACCAGTGGATAATGTATTCTGCTCTTTTAACGATGATGCTTCATGCAAAGGCCACTATTTCACGTTGAAAACGGTAGAAGGGAAATTCCCTGATCTAAAGAACGTATTTGAAAAGGAATTGAGAGAACGGCAAAGGAGGACACAAGAGACTTTTCATTCTTTTCAGCCAACCAACAGTACTAGTAGCACCAAAACCATGGAACGTGACCCATATAGTGAGACTAGAGGTGAATTAAACGAAAATAAGGATGCCAAACCAAAAAAATTGGATTCTACTCACCTTGAAAATGTTCCTGATATTGTCTCAGATGAGCATAGAGAGCATCGAACTCCCCCTTCAATGGATATTCGAGACACAACTGGTAAAAATGCCAAGGGTTGCATAAATGATTACCCCTTCGAAGACCTTGCGAAATCCATGTCAGCACCCAAAAAAGTCAAAGCATCAATGCCAGCCTATTCATCTGCTTCGAAAGAGCAGTCCACGCTAGTCATTTGTGAATCGAGCTTAGAGCAAACCACGGATGTACTGAAACCCAGAGGTCGGAGACGTAATGGAACCCAAATTATTGATGTACTTGGGAAGAGCATCCGAAACAAACATTTAGAATTCAAATCTGAAAAGTTTGGAGAAATAGCACTGGTAAGTATAAATGCAATGGGAAGTCATCCTGAAAGTTTGCAGGGATCAATGCAAAAGGATGAGAAATTGAAAGTTAGGCCTCGAAAGTCACTCCTTAATCAAGATTCTGCAGACACCGATGTTCTAAGAAACAACAATGAAGGATCAACGGGACAGCTTTCACCTACCAAAGGACCTAATAACATACGTTTTGAAGACACTAGTTATGGCGTTGAATGCTCATCTCAAGATTTGTTAATGTATTCCCCAAAATGTCGTTCACGAACTCCTGATTCTGACTGTGATCCGGAAATCACTTCCTCAACAATGTCAAGACCATCGTGCTTATTGTCGACAGACAAGTTCTCATCGTCAATCCCACTCCCCAAAGTTGTACCACGAGCCAAAATCGCTCAGACGAATTGCCTGGAATCGTCTGCGTTTAGAAACGGTCTTAAAAGCGATAAGCTCAACGATGAATCGTTGCCTTTTTGCTATTTGACTTCAGGTGTTGGCACAATGAAATCGGAGGCAATGGGGAGACGTCCACGGTCAGAAGAGCATAAACTCGAAATTGAAAAACGGTTTAGCTCAATCTCTATTAATGACGAAGTAAATCAGCAGGAGTTTGAAGTTGCTAACACGGCAATCGGTTCCGCCTATTCAGGAATTAAAAGTGAGCTACAACTCGTAATTTCCAACCTGTCCTGTGTAACCTTCAAACACTAAGCAAAAATAACTTTATCGTGAATGAGAAAATCCTTCAAGGATGAGGATGTATACTTGCTCTAAACCTCATACTTACAAAAGGGCAGTCTTGAACATCACTAAATTCTATTTCTAACACCCATAGGTGTCAACAAGAAGAGGATGTAGGCGTTTGATGCAATCAAATAGCGCCTACTTCGAACCGTTTGCATGGTCTTTGATTAATACCTTGCTGTTAGTAAACTACTAAGCAATCCAACAACCACAAAGTCACTGTTTGGGAAAGTTCTCGCGCAAAATGGCACACTGCAGGTCTTAATGCACAAGTAGCCTTTGAAAAACAGTCCATTCCAATCTAACATGGCTTACTGGGTTTTATGCTTCATATTTTCGAAGTTTGATCGGACTTGTCACCACTAAGTTGTTCAGTCTGAAGTGTTGTTGGAAGGGCATGACTTTGAGATGCGACTTAGTCTCCCTTTCTAAGGCAATCTTAATGCATGAGATCACTACCCCGTATGCGTATCTAAGGCTTGTGCATTCAACTATTGTTGTATAATGAGCTTAAGCTATCGCATTCTTCTTACACAAACACATCTTTCCTTGTTCCTCCATGCTTCTTTTGCTACTATTATGAGTTCAACCTTATTTCATGTTTCATTTTATTTATTACATATTTAACAATAAAGTCTCCAGACGCCCAAGTGCGTCCTCCACGCGTCTGCTTCATGAGACAGGTGAGTACCAGCGGAATCTCAGTACACAGGTGCAATTAGGAGGAAGACGACACGAAATTCAGGTTCATGGTCCATACTTTCGCCTAATTGAGGAAAATATTGAAACAGACAAAGGTCCATCGACCTACTGGTGTGATCGATCTGTGGGTTCCCCTACTCCTTGTGGATTATCCACCGGATTCGACACAACATCGAATTCGTCAATGGTCTCAGAGAACAGTCGCATTTCTAGTGATGGTAAGTCTCTTTGACGTCCTCCTCAGTTGGCGTTAGAAGCGTTAGAGTGCACTACTTTCCCTTTTGTCTCAATTTCAAATGAAAGTACACGCCTAAATTCATCAGCCTTTTACCTCCCATGTTTTGCTGACAGGGAAATTAAATTTGTCTTCAAAATGGCCTTAAAACCATTATGTTTGTATCAATTGGGATTGTGCCATTTATTTTTAAATTGAGGGGTAGAACCGTTACCAGTACCATCACCAAACCGTGACATTTCATGAGTCTAAGCCCTGCATCCCCTTCAACGCAGAACACAAAGGTTCATCCAAATCCTCATGAAAATCATGAAACACTGTAGAAGTCTAACGCTAAACTAATTCCATAACTTTAATGGCTCTATTTTTTTGTAAATTACTATTGTCAGTGTTTTACCGTGATTAAAAGATAAACTTGGAAGTTATGGCTTGAGAACTAGGGGTCGTCTAAGCATTTTTCAAGACTTCAACAACATTCTGCCACCCAGATCTTGGAGGAAATTGCAATTGAAGCTTAACACCAACTATAGCTTTAAACACGTTTTGGGCACCATATTGACTTATTTGGATATGTTCGGGGTTTTGTTCATTTTAGATGCTGACTCCACCAACATTTCCAGAGGAGGAACTGTCAATGCCCTGTTTACCGTGTCTAAAGCTCTCGGAAAAGCCTCAAAACTACTTTCCTCTTCAAATAAAATAATAATGAAGCAAATAGAAAGAATGAGCTCAGAGCAGCGGTGAAGTTTGCTTCAGACGGAGCACAACGATTTACATGCCGAATATCTTCGTGATCTTTTACCGAATGAGGCGAATTTGAAAATTCCATGTTATTATTATCTTATGGCTTTAATATATAACTTTTTTTAATTACTACCCACACTGTCCACCTAATCCTCTCATATGATGGAAGAAACACTGGCGAATGATTGCCGAAAGCATATTAAACACATTATTTCCACATCCACACACTCATTCCTCTTTAAAAGGTGTTAGGGTTGATTAAGTCTAGGCCACAGAATTTTTGTTAGATTGCATGCAAAATGTGGAGTACCTCTGGTTGGTGGAAATGCAGTTTAGAACACAATTCCTACTCATTCAAACAAGTAGCACTCAAATCTGGAAATGTCTTGCACGTTTTTTAGGTCATTTCCTTCTCACTCACTAAAAGGAGGCGCATAATTAATTTGGTGGTTTTGCGCTGTGCCGGTTACCAAACAAAAAAATTTTAAATTATAACTTCATCCTTGTCTTTTTGATGGTAGTGTAAGACACCAGTGGCACTCATCATTCATGAATGCCGATAAAGGTGGTCTCGCGGCGGTCAAATTTTTGAACAGAAAACTGGGCTCATTACAAGGATCAACTCTGCTTGTGCAAGAAATATCCCGACTGGGATTTTTCTAAGGTGCTGGTCATTTACCAGAAAACGACAACCTTCCAAGGACTACCAAATGGAGCCGCTAACGCTTATGCGCGTGTCTCAGATGACCAAGTAATATGAGTGCTGCTATGTGGCGACCATAATGATTGGCATGAAGTCACTAAAAAGCTGGAAGCCGTTGATTTAGCAAGGGGCCGTGATTTTTACTTTAACTTTTGATCCACATGCGATTAGGACCTCGACATTACTTTCAAGCGTTATGCAGGTACCATGTGCTGTAGTGTTATCAAGATCTTGTGGATAGTCGAGTAGCTCCACACTATTGACGATCAAATTGTCCTAACCAAATTGCTGCATGATCCGATTGCAAACTTTGCCAAATCCTGACTAAGTCAGGCCATTTTTTGAAACATTTCAAATAGTGTTTACCAAGGGGGGATGTTTGCGTCATTATTTAACCGAAGAACTACCTTTTTTCTGGTAAAAGAAGTTCATCTCCACAAGGGAAAGTTACATTTGAGCATTCATCACAGTTGACGGTCGATTGGGTAGACCACAATCGGAGTACGACCCATCTCACGGACACACGGTTTTTGTTTCACTGCGACCTAGTGCCACTCGGGCCTTTTGTCTTCGCCACCAAAATGATGTGAACTAATAGGGCAACTAGGAAATCGTGAAATAGGTCTTCCACATCCGGCTGTTCACACTGTTTATTTGCAGCACACTCATTCAGTCATTTGCCAGGCAAATCCACACTTTTATTAAAAAGCACAGCAATATCTGCGAGACTGACAATTATGAATGAGGATTTATACATGATTTGGTCCTTATCTTTAGACTTCTTTAAATATACAGTTCTTCGCCTAGAGTTTCTATCGATGTTTTGCGGGATTTTTTCGGTCGGCTAAACATCTTCATCTTATGTGCATTTTGACTGAAAAAAAAATGTAGTTGAGAACAACTGATTCCAGTAGTGTTTTGCAATTTAATGCTTGGAGGCTCGTCTTACAGGGGTGCTTTAATGCCGACAACTAGAAACGGTAATTCATTCCTCTTCACAAGGATTCCCTACTTACTAAGTACGCATAGAAGCAAATTTAAAATGTCGCAGTTAACACAGGAAAGACGCAACATTTCAGGCAAGGCGATAGAATCAGCGGTTAAGTCCGATAAACCACCAAAGTTCAGCTAAATTACTTTACTGCGCAGCAAAAAAACCATATATCTTTGATTGACTTCCTTAAATGACTTTTTTGCTCCCTCGCTGCCTTGACAGGTACATACCGAGTGCCACAGTTGCATAGATTATTAATTTCTGAATGGAAGACTTCTCATTTTGACATGCATACCAATTGTCAAAAAAAGGAATCCCTTTTTACACATTTATCATTACTGTATAGGCTTTTTAATTCAGAGGGGATAGTGTATTTGAATGGAAAGTGTCATATAGTCTCAGTCGGTGTTCAAGGTATTGTCTTGTTCCTGGACAACGGCGTTCAAAGTTCTTTAAAATTCCGCTAATGTTTTAAGGAGTTATTGCTTTGCCCTCTCGCTCGATAGTTTATACGTACGATTATTTGGAGAAGCCGGCATATCTATTTGTCCAGAACCGAACTTTCGAAATATTTCCAGAAATGACTGCGTCTGGTTTACCATTAAAAATCGGGAACTACGGCAACCATTATCTACTCGTAGGCATGAGAGGAATACAATACCTGTTAAGTCAACGTTTTAAGTGCGTATGCGTTTGGAATAACAATCTAAATGCGAGAGTTTATTGCAACCTGAAGAGCTTAACAGCCTAAGAATAACCAACACTTTAACCTGGCACTGTAAAGACCGAAGTAAGGGCGAGATATAATGCTCAAGAACCCTTTTAAATGTCGCGACATGGCACTCATTTTCTGCGCTTGCTTTACACTTAGAACTCATCAGAATGCCAATCCCATCTGATTAGCAAAAATGT
The DNA here is from genome assembly GCA_900622495.1 of Hydatigera taeniaeformis. Classification (NCBI taxonomy): domain Eukaryota; kingdom Metazoa; phylum Platyhelminthes; class Cestoda; order Cyclophyllidea; family Taeniidae; genus Hydatigera; species Hydatigera taeniaeformis. The sequence goes on along the minus strand of UYWX01020420.1, from coordinate 16,201 downwards.
GAAAGCTCAATGACAAGTAGATCCATCAGGCTTGGACAAATGAAGCTGAAAATTGAAATTGGCGCGAAGCAGAAGCGCAACTTCTTTAGATTATGCTACAGGCAAACCACAGCCATTCATCCAGTTACTTATCTACACGATTTCTTCTGGTACTTTAGCGCCTCCTATCCAGTTATTTAGTAAAACACGCCTTTGCCACTTTCACTACCAAGAGCACTCATCAATATACAATTTACAACCTTCCCATGATAAATAAAGATAAAATCGTTAGCTGGATGGTAGGTGTAAAATGTAATTGTGTCTTAGCCAAAGAATTGCCACACTTGAGGGTTTTATGATAAGGTGAGGCTTGGAAATCCTTGAATTTAAGTCCAAGATTAGTAATCGCAAGGTTTGACCAAGTCATTTAGATTAAAATACATTTAAGCCTTTATTTGCGACTTTAAGGAGAGGCCTAGAAATTTTTAGTGATTCTGATAAGAAGCCTGCATTTATATCAATTTGTGACCGCATAGGCTCAGTCAAACAGATTTTTTACCCATCAATTACGCTTATTAGGAAAAGATCATCGTTACTATTACCCTTACATCCCTTAGTCGTGGAGACTCGTGTGTGGTCTCCTACCATTGGCTAACTGATAGGGAATCTAACTGGCCAATCACATTGGCACCCGATAGTCAAGGGTAAGAGAAACTGTCTTATATTACTCTACCGATATGATGTCAGTCTGGTCGTCACAGTCTCCTTTTTGTCTCATTCTCATTTTCTTTCTCGCGAGCGCAAAATATGAAGTCACTTACGTCGTCAAAGAGGAAGCTGATAATGGGACATTCATTGGGAATATTTTGGTTGATTCCGGTCTAAGTGATGTTATTTCTACCGGTGGTGACATGGGAATACAGCTGTATGAAGATCAGGTTACTGGATTATTCCGAACCGATGGAAATTCAGGTAGACTTGTGGTATCGGGACGAATTGACCGCGAAATGATTTGTCCTCAACGTGGGACAATTTCTGCCTCCAACCTCCTACTCGGCGGCGTCGACAACACTCCAAGCAAATGTCAGGTGGATTTTATTGCTCACATTCCTCCAGACCATTGGATAAACATTGCTGTGATCGTGGAGGACATAAATGATCATGCTCCTCAATTTCAACACAACGACCCGAATGCATTTGGAGGACGAACAGCAAACCCTCCATACATTGTATTTATAAGTGAAGGCGTAAGTATAGGTTATGAAGTGCCACTAACTGGTGCGACAGACGAGGACGCTGATAATAACGGCATCCAATCGTACACTTTGTGTGGCACTGACATTGATAATTCGACATTTGACTTAAAATTCGCTCTTCCAGGTGAGTTGAACCTAGTTGTTAAGAAAAAACTGGATTTTGAAGAAAAAACCTCCTATAAAGGACAAATAAAGGCGTGTGATGGAGGTAGACCAATACCGCAATGTGCATATCAGAATATTTCAATCTTCATAACTGACAGCAACGATAATAAGCCACACTTTGATAAAGAAATCTATGAATTGCGAATTTCAGAGGCGACACCTGTAATGACGGTTATTGCTGTAGTTACTGCTAAGGACGCTGATTCGGGCGACTTTGGGAAACTAACGTACCGCTTTGGACAAGTGTATGACCATAATGCGATCAATTTTTTTGGGATAAATGAAAATACTGGGGAAGTGTGGGTGAAGAGACCCCTAGATGCTAAAATCATGTCCCATTTAAAGATTCCTGTAATCGCCCAAGACGGTGGAACCATACCCAAAACCGGCACCGCAATGCTTCAAATAGACATTGAAGATGTGAATAACCACCCCCCATGGATTGAAGTCAAACCAATTAGTCCTCCTGCTGGTATGAGAAAATCTACAGACGGTTATGTTCAACTGTGGGTTGAAGAAAACCAGCCAATAGGTACCCAGATCGGAATTATTTTGACTGGTGATCAAGACATCGGCCCGAACGGTGAAGTTTCCTGTGAACTTAAAGGAAATAACTCCCCTTTTCAACTGAGCTACTCTAGTTCGGGACAAGAGAGGAAAATGTATGGTCTGCAATCAACAATTCGATTTGACTTGGAGGCCATGCTCCCGCATGCACCAATAGCACTTCAAGTTGAGTGTTCTGATGCTGGAACTCCCAAAATAGTATCAAGGCAGAACATTCAGGTGAACATTGTGGATGTAAACGAGTTTCCAGCCCATTTTACAAAAATACAGTCAAATTTAGTGGTTCACCTTCCCGAAGACGCGCCTCCTGGTTCTCTTGTTGTGGAGATTCAAGCGACCGATCGTGATGCGACCCCAAAAATGAAGTTCGAGCTAGTAGAAAGCGGTAGCAACCTCTTTCGAATCGACTCCTCCAGTGGTAGGATCTACACTCTCGGGAGCTTCGACCGTGAACAAACTGGGAAAATTGATTTTGCGGTAAGAGTAGTGGATATGGATGTGCTAGGTCCCAGAACCCCAAATTCAGAATATGAACTAGCAAACATAACTGTTGTTCTTGACGATGTGAACGACAACAGTCCAGCGTTGGAAAGCATTTGCACGTTTAAAATTCTCGAAAATCGACCTGCATATTCAGACCTCATAGGTCAGCTTAGAGCCTTTGATCCAGATCTTGGAGAAAATGGAACAGTGCGATTTATGTCATCAAATGAATTATTTGACATAAACCCAATATCAGGGAAGATATATGCCAAAGCCGTACTTGATCGCGAAATTGTGTCTCAATACCAGCTTGAAGTTGAGATCAGTGACTTAGGACGTCCATTTTCACGGAAAACACTGGAACGGATCAGTATTATTGTGGAGGATGTTAATGATAACGAGCCTGTCTGGAAAGTGCCAGAAAAAATGCATCAGGAAATTAGCATAACAGCAGTGACAAAAATCATTCGATCAAGTACCAGGTACGCCGGTCTTGATGGAGTGTCCTGTGTTGCTCTTGTCAATATATCCCACCAAGCCCCTACGCAACTCAACATTGTAAAGCTTATGGCCTCCGACGCTGATACTGAGCCAAATGCTAACTTCTCGTTCAGCATTGTTAGTGGCAATTACTACAGTGACACATCTTTTGCCTTAAATGCCAATTATACTCTTAATCTAAGCGCAGAGCCTCAATACATCAATGCCAATGAACACTTCCACATTAATCAGATCACATGGGTTGTAAGTGTTTTGAACAGTGAATTACCAAGCCAAGATGGGAGCGGTCTCTTTGAGCTAATTCTGCGGGTTTCTGATAATGGAAATCCACCACTTCATTCCGACGCTCTAATGTACATTCAACATAGGAAGAACAATGGATTCGTTGCATACCTATTTGGAATTTTACATCACAGTAAACATGTGATACTCTTCGTTGTTGCCTGCCTCATGGTTTGTTCAGTCGTTCTCCCTGTTGTAATTTGTCTGATTCGAAATCGACGAAAATCACAGGAATGTGGTGGCAGGGGCATCGTTGCCTGCGTAAGTGGTGAAGGCGTTGGGCAGAATTATCCCCCTAACGATCGCAGTGCAGCTGGAGGCTGGGCGAAGGAGCAAATGTTATTAGCACAACCACCATTCATAAGCTCCTTCGATATTGCAGAAGAAATGTCAGCCTCGCTAATTAGGTGCTCCACAGATCGCGAGGCAGTCAACTTTAGTCAAATGTCCAACGTGCAATGTCAAGTGTGCCCTTCGCTTGCACAGCTTTCGGTAAGCTGGATAATTTGAAGTCTGACGAAAGTATGTGAGGACATCAGTTGCACAGCCACTTGTAAGGTGAACTGGTTTTGCTCATGTTTACTTCCAAGGTTATGCAAACCCGTGGCAGGTCGTTATGAGCTAAAAAACACCTTTTTAATTAGAGTATTTTTTCTCCCTCTTACATTTCAACTACTACTTATTCGTACAAAGTTTGCGAAGGAAGTGAAATAAAAGTACGTACTTGCATATTGCCCGTATAATGATGAACAAATACAAAACACGTAAATGCTAAAACTAACCGAAAGCCTTGACTCCACCAAGCCTTAGCTCCAGTTAGACATGCTTTAGTTCTTGTCACTGCTAGTCCATGTTTTTGCTTCAATCGTACATTTTGAGAATACAAGTAGAATGCAAAAAAGATCAAGGAGCATCAAAATCAAATATGCCTTGATCGTTTCAACTTTCCTCAAAAGCACATGTCCCTATCCATTCCCATGCCCTTAGTAAATAGGATAGATTTTAAAACCTGTTGTAACAGCTTAAAATGTTGGTCAGTAGTGAAATGTTTCTGGCTGCAGGAAAGGATTTGATGCGCACATTGGACTTAGCGCATGGTGACGAGTGGTTATGCAATGGTATCCCAAATGTAGGTGGACAAAACACCGGAAGGCATTCCTCTTTGGCACATTTTCGCACTCACTGCTATTCATTACGTCGAATAAATGCTTTAGCCCCAAAGCACTCACATAATATTTCACCTAAACTGAAGCAACCAAGGTATCAACGAATCTGTTCTCTCTCCATGTACCAGTAAAACTATTGCCACAAACATACTAAAACCTCAATGTTTATTACCAACAGTCAGTTTTTTAACAATGTGAACCATTACAGGTGGCTGCCAACTTGCAGGTAAACAGTAAGAGCATTTGAGCATTAGCAAACAAATCAGAGAAGTCTGTTCTAGACTAATAATATATTTGCTTATCCGACAACCATGCTGGGTACGAGAGGCTCAAGTATTTTAGTTGCCTTCAAGCCTAGAAACAGATTTGTGCTTTGCTGAGACAGCACCTATGCAATTAGTTTTGGGCACCAGTAATTCCTTTGCAATTTTATGATTCCGAGACTCAAGCAGTTAGTTATCGCATTTGTTGATCTTGAATCATAATGTCATATGACGTTTAGTGTAAAGAAATCAGCATCAAAGGATCAGAATGGAACTTAAATCATTTGACATATCGTGGGCTGCCTTTTCCCATAATCACCACTTTCTTGTTCGCATTGAACTTCTTACTCCTAAAAACTTTCTTGGTTGAGAGGAAGTGAGTCGTCACACACTGGCGATCTAACCGCTGGGTGGTCATGCCTCAGTCTCAGGCAGTGCCACCCTGGTCCCGACATTGCCAAGCGTGAGAAAAGTGCGTTTGTGACTGACATTTGTGATCAGTACTTGCCTTAAAACCAATAGCGTCGGGTATTCAGGCAGTTTTATTCAGCCGAGGCAGAAGGCTTTATTAACCACCTGATCAAGATATTTGATGATTGGCAAATACCAAGCTTTTCCTTATGACATTCATTTAACGCTCTGCTTTACTTCGTCATTAGGGAATTACAACTGGTAATAGTTCTCATAAAGACTCCTTCCTGTCTCCACGCACGTCCAATGAAAAATTAGACGACTTCAAATCGACGTGTTTATTTTGAAAAGCATTGCAAGTGGGTGTTTTACGAAGCCCCCCGCCCTCCCACCTCCCCTTTGGATTGGATAGTGTTCCTTTCGAGAAAGTTTCACAGTGTTACTATTTCAGGGATACTCTGCACTAACCGACCTGATAGCTGGGGAAACCACGACTGACCAAGGTGCGCTTAACAGCTTTGGCAGGAAAAGTGGTAAGGTTTCACCTAGTGCAAGATTAACACCAAACAACTAGTTGTAGAATTTAAATTATTCTAATACGATTCGGAACATTTATTTTGTAAGTTATGGTGATAATATTGCAAGCAGTTTGGTGGTGTACAGTAAAATTGACTTCAAGTGTTGGCGTTTGTTGAGATTTGGCACCAGACATGGATAGATAAAGCAAATTGTGTCAAATCCGTGCTGAATGTGCTCGTATCTATAAAAAACCAACACTCTTAATTCGTTTTCGACTTTACTGTAGACTTCTATTTTTGCGAAAAAAACATTGCCTCTATAAGCAAAACGACTTTGCAGAGTCACCTCTATCGCACATTTTTCCTCATGTGAGTGTCTGGCGTTCAACGTTGGAAGAAGCATCCAAGGATTTGACGGAACGGCATGGCTCATGCTAGACCTAACCAACACCCTCTAAGTTGTCAGAGTAGCAGAAAAAGTGCAAAAGCGAGTGCCAAAGAAATTGTACTAGCAGGCTTATGCACATCCACCTTGGCATTATTATTCATGCGGATAAAAATGAACGACTACGTCTTTTAAGAAGTCTATAATTTACAAGTTATTTCAAATGGCTACACCAAAGCATGCACAAATCATTGTGGCCATTTGACGTGAACTGTTTACATGCATGAAGTACCTTACAACCAAGCATAGAAGCGAAGTGATGTTTTATGTAGAAGTTGTGCAACTTATTTGCTGTTCAGAGGTAAGAGAACATAGTCTTAAGACCTCACATCTTATTTCTCCGCATTGGTGCTCCGCAGTTTCGAAAAGCCATGAGCAAACTCTTTGAAACTCCTCTAGTCCCTTACTGAGTCCTTACTTCGCCAAAAAGTAGGGAGCTGAATTGTCGCGTGTATGTAGACCTTCGAAAATTCCTGAAACGTGTGCTGAAATAAGTTCTCCCTCTCGCTAGTTAGGACAACTACAGCTTACTACCTCTATGTTATAGTTTTCTATCCTACTCCAAACATGGTGGAGCCACAAGTTCGTGAAGAGAACAATTGTACTCACAGTGCAACTCTGCTTGATGGCATGGAAACACCGTCCCATCAAGTGCTCTTTCCGTATTCAAACTTTTTGAACGGATCTCTTGTCCCCAAACATCCTCATTTCTCGCATGAACTCCACACCAGAAGGACAAAGACAGTTGATATGTACAACCAAACCCTTCTCTTCCCCAATGAAAGTAGAAAATAATCATGGAACTTCCATACTCGGGTAACAGATGAAACTCAGCTCATCCACCTGCTTCTATACACCAACTTGTGATCAACAATAATTATGTTTATTCATGGACTAAAGAAACAGTTAATGTCTTCAGTATCATGTGAAACAAAGTGTGAATGTCTCGTGAACAAAAAAGAGGAACACGTTGGTGGAGTGCTAAGAGCGAGGGAAAATTAGTGTGACAACAGTTGGCATTCAAGACATTCGACGACCTCTCGATCACATTCAGCATTTTAAGAATGAATGAATTGAAAATATCTGTCTATCCCTACTGGGATGTGTTTGGCATTACTAAAGGTGTAGGTGGTTGGCGATAAACAGAAACCGCTTATTGTACCGAACAACTTATTGTTTATTTTGGCATACCTTTTTGTCAATCATCAAATTAGCATGAAGCTCAATTAAGAGCAAAGTGTAACTGGCAGCTCAATAAGGGTGCTCTTCGGGCCGAAAAAAATGAAAGCATATCACAGTTTATAAGGTCGCATTAAAAAAGGTTGTCGTATTGAGACTCAAGGAGCATAGGCAGTGCTTCTTGTTTGTTCGCCATTCAACGGTGGGCGAAGTGAGTCGAGAGTTGGCGTAAGGGGAAGGAAATGCCTGTGGTCCAAACGTACCCTTTTGTGTTTACATCAACCGAAATCACTTGCAGTGCACACGAGCACTGTTGTTTTACTCCTTACCGCCTTTTGAGCACATCCGGTTGATAGTCACTTGTGACGTTGCTGTTGCAAAAAGAAATACAGACAAATAAAAAGTAGAGAATGACTGCTATTTTGATGTGTGGAGAGTGATGAAAATGCTTATACACTAAAGTGACTCGAGTGATTTTAGCGTTTAGCTATTAATAATCGTCATAACAGTTACTTTCAGCTGCTAAATGGTTAAAAATAATTCGCGGTCTTTGTTTTTGCAGTAAAAAGGCCTCATACTAAATGTCACAATTAGCTTGCCCAGGCAATGCACCAAAACCGATTTCGATATGGGTTTTGCTCTGCTTTTTATTCTAAGTTATTTTTGCGAGCTTGAAACAGACAAATAGAGTATTTGAGCACTTCAACGAAGATTTAAATGTTTTTTAACGAAATTTTCCCTCTAGCGATTGCATGTTTGTGTGCACGCCGCTCACGTATCAGCAAGTACCGAGTAGGCAATTAATCGCCCCAACTACTCTCCATACAAACACTGCCGCTCTAAACAGGTAAGGGAGTGGGGAGTTTTCTGACTCGCCCCCTCCCATTAATTATTTTGCAACCACTAGCTAGTACTTGAGTTTAGTGGAGGGCTGCTGGGAAAGGAAGGGCGGAAGGGGGTGAGGGAGGATTCGAGAAGAATCAACGTCGATTTGACACGCAAAAGCCACCCTAATTGAGCTTGCACACGCACCACGCATCGTGAATGCCCACAGTCTCGTATTCATCTACACGCGGTGCTTAGCGAAATGAAAACCACACTCTTAATGAGGCAGTGATGCCTGCATCTGGTCTGCAATTTTTGTCTTCGCGGACTGTAATTAATTTCAAACCACAACGTAACATGATTTGACAAATTTGAAGTGTTTCTCCACATTTGTGATAATTTCTTCTCCCTTACAATTGTTTACGCTTTCAATGCAAACGGCTGAGCTATTGAATCAGCCCATTTCGAGCGACGCGATAAGCCAACCATTCACGCCAAAGGGTTAAATTCTTCATCTATCGGTGCTGGGATATGCCACTATATATTTAACAAGTGATGAGCATTACAAAGAATTAAAACGTGATGGTTTATTTTATAGGCTTTGTATATCAATAATATTTTATCAATCCCTTACTTACGGTAACTTTCAACAGCAATAACTTTAATTTATTTAAAAAAGGGTATACCAACAGAGTTACATGATTTGTAGCAAAAAGAGCTCCTCCATTGAGGATGCAATGCACCACGACTAAAACTATCCACGAAGCCTTCAGTAAATCAGGTTACGTGGCTAAACTAAGGGAGCACCACCATGTCCCTTGGAATAACCAAGCCATCCTCAGAATCATTTTGCAGAGCAGAAGTTAAAATCAGCTCACAATGAAACGCTGCTAACCGATCCCGAAGACTTCAAATGCCTGGGCGAATCTCAACGCCTCCTCATTAAAGTGACCGACAAGGTCTGCTGTGGTTTATTTATCCTCTGCTAGTCCCTTAAACTTCTTGCACCTTACCTCCATTGCGGCTTTCCGATGTCTCCATATCGTCTAATTGCACAAGCAAACTCGTCGGTCCGCCTTGCTTCTTCTGTTTCTTTCTGTTGTTTCGAAGAGCGTGTCCGTTTTTCGTAAGTTTAATGACAGTTCCTTACGTTTTATAAAGTGGAAGTGGCAACAATCATTTGATGGATCTATGAAGTCCAAAAGTAAGCGCATTTTGTTAGCGTGCGACTAAGTATGAACTTTTTTGGTACTGCAAAATTGAAATTTATGAGGAGAAAACATGTGAAAATTGCGTGCTTGACCTTGCAATTTCAAGAAGAAAAGCATAACTACAGGCAATGTGGCAGCAATTAAAATATTACCCAGTGGTGCAAATTTCCAGTAGGGCTTACAATATTTTTTACAAAAACAGTCAACAATGTTTCGCATAATCATAGATAGTCGATATTAAATTATTTATAACCGTCATTTTATTCACTTTGATATGTCTGCTTGTAACAATTTAAGAGCACTTACGGTATGGGTTTTACTAGGAACGCCATGAAATAGCCGAGTTGTGCCATAAAACACACCAATTATTGAGTCTTTTGTTAGTTCTTCGGCTACAGAGAAGCGGTTTCACCATCTTACGACAAAGTAACTAAAGTACACCAGTAAGTTCGTACACTGCATTTTTGGCTGAATGGAATCAGAAAAGTTTACGCTAAGCACTATGGACCCAAATCGCAAATCGGGGCAGATGATGATGATGGCAAACATCATCTAAAATTGTTCGCCTTCACTAAATTGTATCTTTAAGCTAAAATTAGTGTGCTACATTTCCATTTCTTACACCCATCAGATCAGCCATGGCCTAGGTGTAGCAGCGATTGAGTACCAAACATGTCCCAAGTCATCTGTTTCTGCCTCAGTCATTATCAGTCAGCACTACTCGCGGTATATTTTCGATGCATGGCTTGCTTTAATTAATCAATCTGACTTAGAGGTCAAGCCGATCAAGTATGCCCTAAATTTGACCCTAAATACAACGAGTGGTATCACACCTCTGTTCTTCCATATTGCATCTTGCCATCTACGCCCACGGTTTTTTATGCTTCTTTGCCGCGTACGCTTCGAATGAGGCAAGAGAAAAATAAATATTAGCGACTCCTGCCTGCATTGATGTTCAATTTTTGCTTGTTAAAAATGGAGACTCTACAAAAAGTTTGAAATGCCAAAATAATCGAGCATCTCGTCACTACACATACGAGATAAAAGTCTGCCCACCGAATTTTTAAAAGATTTGTGCTATCGAAGATTTGCAATGTCCAAATATTTAAGCACCACAACAAGAATGGACTTACATTGGTGGCGTAAAATTCGAAGTCATTGAAATTTAGTCATTACTCCAGACATAAAGCACATCAGCACCAAACAGTGAGGTGTCTGTTTGGTCGGCAAACTTAACTGTTACGTCTGGTGATGGTGGTAGTAAGGAAAGCTAAAACTTTTTTGCATTGAAAAGGTGGACTTTTTGTTATCGGACAAAGCAACAGGGATAATTATTACATTTACAAGAGTATTTCTGTAATATCTTGTTTATTTGACTGCCGATACCAGTGGCGGTCACTTGAGTGGTCATATTGGCTTTACCATGTAGGCTGACCTCAGAGCCATGCCGAAACTTCGATTTCCTTCTTTTTTGTTTGAACACATGTATATAGCTCAAGTGCTGTGTCTCTTACTGGCCACAAAGTGGTCTTCGGGAACTTCAGTTTTCGTTGCGACAGATCGAACTCCCTCTGCTTTGCGTGATCTAAAGACCGTATGAGTAGTATAAAAAAGTCTTCTGAAAGTTGCTTTGAGAGTTGCATTCTCGGCGATGATTGGTGCAATACAATGACGCATCAGCTGCTGTATTGCCCTTAGGAAATTATAAGTTCCGATAATCAATCGACTGAGATGTACCACCGATGATACTTTCGGTGAGAATTATTGAACTACTTTGTTTGAAGCCCTACACGGGTGAAATTCATAATGATTCCATCAGACGGTCTGACCTTCGAACTCTGCTAACATCCCATACCTTTCCTTTCTGTCTAATTAAAAGCGCTCAGCAAAGAAGTAGTATTTCTTCCAGTACCTATTCAGAAGATTGTAAGCGGTACATTAGCTGCAGCAGAGAGTAAACCTGAATACTTCAAGTCCTTTTCCTTTCCTAACATTTTTGCTTGCCATCTACCTTGCCCGTGTTCAACAGGCAAGCTATTAACAACTGAAGTTACACCGGTCTTTAAACACCTAGTAAAATTTCGTTTCCAAGTTCACCTTAATGAGCGGTATGATATCGTGCAAAATCACATCAACAGGAAGACTGCATTAGATCCGTTTTGCGTCTACCTTTCAACACATATGGTGAGTAGTGATCTCAACACGGCTGCGAAACTGCACACCGTTTAAATCCTCTCAGTGGATTTAGTGACGCTGATGTCAAGCCTTTTATCGCAGCCACAGGGATTAGTAGGTGCAACAGATGATTTCTGGGAGCAATCTTGCAGCACTGAGTACGTTGTATTGGCTGGCGGAGATGGTCTACCGAGGACGGTGCCGGAACCGTTACGCATAAAAGAGGACACCACAATCAATGGCGGTCCCCGTCGTTGCCAGATTGCTTCTGCTTAGTATAACAGCTTTTGGGCTATGTCAAAGCTTACCTCTTTCTTTTCTGCCTAAAATATGTGCACTAAGTCAAATCTTGATGTTTGAAACTACAAGTATGGTCAACATTTTCTGCAATCCAATCCACCATGAAAACAAAATGTTAGTTCCGTTCTACTCTCTTTGTTGATTGGAATTTAGGTAAAGCCAAAGAATAAGCTTCAGTGTTACTTAATCTTCACTCCAAATCTTCTGTCGCATAGGAAAGTGTTGTTCAAAAAAGGCTTATGTGGCATCAATAAAAACGGTAAAAGGCTAAAACCAGATACGAGCACTGTTAATCAGGTACCCACATTAGCAGCTTCTTAATCACAGCGTTTGAAATGGAGTTTCGACTCTCCCTTAGATGGACAATTTAAACAACCGATATGAATTGCCCAGTCTTCCTTTTCTCCATCCTCTCTCCTTAAAAAGCATGCAATCATCCCTATGTATGGAATCATCAAACAAAGTGAAGTCTTTGGTAACTATACTTCTACTTCGCACCAAGATTTGACTAAAACGCCAAAAATCACTTTGTGCACATGCTAGAAATAGGCAGATCAATAAAATATTGAAGGGGACGATTTCGGTCTCCCCATAAAATAAGTAGACCTCTAGGTTACATGATCGAGATTATAAACCAGCTATCCGCAAAGGAACATATTTAGATAAATGTGAAGCCCAGGTATTCGGCTCACTTGCATTGGTAATAAATCCTGTTGTAAAAATTATAGATTTTGAAAAGAAAAACATGAGACGGCATTATGCGCCATCTATGTAAGGAAAATTGAAGGCGAATAAAATTCAGAGAAGCATTGGTAATAACACATAAAACATTTTGTCGTCATAGCATAGCATTTCAAAATGGAGATTATTAGTATTAGTGATTCAGCACATCTTAATTCTGTTTTAATCATTTCCATTTCCTCACTCACAGCGGGAATTACAAATCGGTGACATGGACTTCCTGCCTATGTGACATTAACGTGCTGGCTAAGACTTTCTATCTATCCTCAGGTGCATCACCAATAAGTTGCAAAGTAAAAAAGATGTTTTAAAATTAATGGACGGTTGTAGATCTTGTGTCGCCATCACAGGGCAAGTTGTGTAGATTTAAATGCCGTAAGACATATACGGATTTACATAAAAATTTTTTGTTTACTTATGCGGCTCTTAATAACGCTACGATATACCGCTTGTGCTATAGCCATAGTAGCAAATTGTTTAAGTAATCCGTGTAAGATCCGGTGAATATGAAACTCAATGTCGACCAATCATCATTGAAATGTCTGTTGGGTGGATCGACTGATGTATCGGATCATTTCGAAAGGTAGAAGTTTTCTTCGAAATATAGCTACCATTGGTGGTCGTCATGAGAAGTCCGACAAAAATACACGTCGCTCTTTCTTTTCTTTCGTGACATCTGTGTCGGGTTTTGATAACAAGCATACACAATTTGAGACACAACGCAGGCCTCTACGAGCGTACGGTGACGATGCATACTTTATATCCATTACAGACGCGTCTTGTGTACTAGGTATATAACTAGTTCTACTGCGGCTGTATTGACGTCATCCTTGTCTATTATCCTTTTGCTCAAACGTATTTAGGAGTTGCTGATGGTGTGGGTGGTTGGAGGTCGTACGGTGTTGATCCTGGCGAGTTCTCCATGACTTTTATGTCTACATGCCAAAGACTGGCCCAATCAGGCCGATTCAAGCCGAGTGAGCCAATGCTCCTTGTAACTGAAAGTTATCATGAAGTTTTGGATGCAAAGACACCCATCTTGGGTATGTGCTGACTCATATATCCTCTAAACATCATCATAATATCCAAACTTCAATGTCTTTGATTAGGAAGCGCAACATTCTGCGTGATTTCACTGTGTCGAAGCGATGGTCGCCTACACACTGTGTGTCTTGGAGATTCAGGTTATCTTGTTATTCGTCATGGCATAGTGGTCAAGCGTTCTGCAAACCAAAAGCACACACTCAACACCCCTTTCCAGGTAGCCTGCCTCCCTCCAAACGAGCATGGTCAATTCTATCGTGATTCGTACGTATTGTGTGTGTTGTTGTTGTTTTATAGGCGGTGATTTTCTTTGACACTGTGATTTAGTCATAGAAACACGAATCGGTGCTGGCAGTGATGCAACTCTTGATTTCTGAGAATAATGAAGTGCCACATTTTAGTGTGTCTGCTACAGGTTATCTTGGCTGTGTACTTTCCTTTGGTTTTATACGCGAATTTCATTACTTGGATGCGTTATTTCATAGTATAACTACTAGCTGTCATTTGATAAAATCTCCAGCCCCGAACAGGCGATTCAAGACAGCTTTGGTCTGGAACCGAGTGATTTGGTCGTTGTTGGTACCGATGGTCTCTTTGATAACCTCACAGACCAAATGATCCTGCAGGAGCTTGCACCCCTTCAAGTAAATGACACTTCCATATCACTTCCTTTCAAGAATATTTTGTTTAACCAACTTTTAATATTCCTGGCTTGGTTTAATTCTGTCTTTGAGCAGCTTGTCATTTGATACTTCGAATTACATCATACGGTTTTTGCCTTTCCAGTTTGAATAAAATGTTCCTACGCAATTTTTCTCCTATTTTATCTATACTACTGCATAATTGCTCTACCAATATTCACACGTCTATCTTAACCTACATAAATGGAATAACCACGGAAGATCTATTTTACAAGTCCGGTCCGCATAGCCAAAACCAAAGAGAATTGGATTAATTTTAAGTCCTGGTGGTCAGGATTGAGTGTGGGTTACTCAGTAACCTGAACTTCACTGTCGACTATCGAGTTTTCACTTATGCCGCTTTACACTGACGCCTTCGGTTTTGCTCTTCATTAATGAAAAATTGTTCGATAGCAGTCTTTCGCAAATAGACAAACAGAACAAACTTACTATCCTTTCACGTGTCGCATTTTAGTGAGGCATTTGCTTTCAAATTACAGAAGAAATGGCTTGAGTGTATGAAAATCACTGTTTCCATCTCATTGATTTATTCTCGATGTCTGCTTTGGGAGATTACTGGTTTAAATGTTGAGCTGACTCCATGAGACCACCCGTTCCCTGTGATTACTGTACCTTTTGTTGACATTAGAATTGTGACCTGAGTTTGGCGTCGGATGAGCTCTTAGACTGGTGCGCCTATCGGCTTGTCTCGTGCGCACGCGACGCCGCGGACAATCCTAACTTCCTCTCTCCTTTCGCCAATGAGGCACGACAATACGGGCTTAATATTGCAGGTACAAGTCAGCACATGATGAACATTTCCTCAAGTCGTGCACTCTTCCTATGGCCCGAGCTACTCATAATTCAAAACCTCTTCCTCTTTATGTTCCTTCTTCCACCATGCATAAGATTTTTTTATTACATGTCAAGCCTTTCAAACGGTAGATCAGATCATGTGCGTTGCTTTAATGTGATAGCGATATTAGGTTTGCGAAAAGTTATTGCGGTCTTTGGCTTTATGCTTCGGTAGGGCCATGAAGTCTCTTGTAAAATTGTCGTTTTTGTTTTTGATATTAATAAGACCATTTCTTTGAAGACCTGTGACATCAGCGAGCATTGTTACAGAACAGTTTGCACAAATTCAGCTACTTATTTTCGGTCGTTTAGGCGGAGTTCGTGGCGATATAACAGTAATGCTGGCTCTGGTCGTAAATGAAGATGCTGTAAGCGACGTACATTCGTCCATATCTCCGACGTCCATTTATGGCTCGGTGAAAAAAACGGTTTTCAGGATCTCTCGTGGTCGTTCCTCCTCACCACCCTCTGCTCTTGCAATCACCAGAGATTCCTCTTTGCATTTATAACTTCCTTCCACTGCTTTACGTAGTAGGGGCGCGTGCAGGCGCAACAAAGTGGTGATAAAGTATGCATTTTTGCTTCCTCTTAAGCAGGCTATGTGGTGGGAAATTGATTCCGAAAATTATTGCCTACGACAGAAAACGATCCATTGCGATAGATTTCGATGAAGTCGGTAGTTTGTCGCGCACTCTTGTTTAAATGAACAAGTGCTATCTCGAGATAGGCAGGGTGGGTTGACGTAGTAAGTTATCAGCGCGCAAAAGCGAAAGGTCAAACATTCTAAAATTAAAAGTCAGTTATCCTAACCAAGTAGGGTGAGAATCACTTTACGATTTCAAGTCGACACAGCAGTTTTATAACAAAAACGAGAAGCGATATTCGTGATTGGTAGGCAAGGTTGCAAGTCTAGACAGCCGGTACCCCAACGTTAGGTCACACACAAAACCTTAGAACATCCGTCAAGGGGTAACCGCCAAAACACAGGGGAATAGCCACGCAGAAAAACCAAGAACAAACCAGTATTTTAAAAATTATATAGAAGAAGTCAAGTTTAAAAAAAGGGAACGAAAACATTGATCGGATAACATGGAAAGTGATAACAGCTCAAAGGGGTCGAGCAAGTATTGTTAGAAAATGCAGAACATAGGGCCG
>UYWX01020419.1:0-72925 GCA_900622495.1 Hydatigera taeniaeformis | reverse complement strand
AATCGAGGAGATGCACAAAGGATGAAGGTCTAATGACGTGGGCCAGAATGTTAACCTCCGCTAAAACGCTCGTATAAATAAAACCGAAACGTTGAGCAAACAAGCGCAGTAGTCCAAGACACCGCTCTGCCATTGGAGGTTAATTTCCAACAGAAATATTATTGAGCAATGCATTTTGCGGATCCCACTGATTAGACCAGTTTAATCGGCTAAGTTGCAAGATGATACCAAATCTAAATGCATTTTGCGTCTTTCTCAAAACGGAAGTGTAATTAGTCTCAATTGTCTCTGGCTTAAAAATGAGATGCCATCTCAGACCACAAAAGCATTGGATCGGAGGGATTGGGGTTAGACTAGACGATGGCGTGTCAAGGCGAGGGATAATTAATGGTAATGGAAGAATTTTTCGCTGTGCTGCACGAGGTCGCATTATAAGTAAGGCGAGTTATGAGATCACTTAGCCCCACGGTGTGATGGCTGTGCCATGGCAACCGCAACAATGGATGCATGGCCATCACGATATGCTGCGACTCAAGTGTTTGGGTTACTTGAGGCCA
Organism: Hydatigera taeniaeformis; assembly: GCA_900622495.1. NCBI lineage: Eukaryota > Metazoa > Platyhelminthes > Cestoda > Cyclophyllidea > Taeniidae > Hydatigera > Hydatigera taeniaeformis. The sequence continues at coordinate 72,368 of UYWX01020419.1, read as the reverse complement.
AGGCCGCGTTGAACATCCCTTACCACCTAATCAGCACTGGAACTCCATGTACAGCGATCAAGTTGATGATTGTTTTGCTTCATTTCCACAAGATTGGAGCCCGATTGGCTGACTTTGAAGAGTTGTATGCGAGGGCTCGACAATTGATGTCCCAACTCAGTCAACGGCTTTCGCAAAGGAGGCAGGTGGAGACAAATGTGCCGATATGTCCCAAAATAGTGCATGCTGCAGTTCTTTTGCACCAAATTAAGCGAAACGTAAATCTCATTTGATGCTGGTGCAAGGTGCCATTTTGAGCACCACACTGGGGATACTCGTAAGCATCAGTCACCCTTCTGTCCGGCTATTCTGCTACCATTTACAGCTCCTCTTGCAATTTATGGTCGTCTTCTTATGCCTACAGACGGTTTTAGCTCTTTGCTCCCTCTTCAATCAGCCTTCATGCTTGGCCAAACTAGCAGATGGAGCGAAAGCTTTAGAATTTGATGTTCATTGCTTGTTCCACGCGCTTCACACAGAACTTCTAATGATGATGAACTTCTAATGATGGTCAGGTAGTAGTATCTGTTCTCCCAAGCTGCACCATTAAAGATCTCCCCTCATCACACTGCTACTGACTCGGTCACTTGACTAATCACAGCATTTAATTTTGCAATTCACTCACTTAAAACCTAATCAGTGGTTCGATCAGGTGAGACAAATTGACAGCTTCTTAAAGGATGCCGCTGCATCACATCATCTCGGAGAAGGCACCAGCAAGACCCTTGCCAAGCCTAGACGCAGTCTTGATGACTCCTTGAATCATGCGTCCCCTCGTCTAGTGGCGAAATCTGATGATTAGGATTTGGTTAGCAAAGCCGCTCTTGCTGAGTTCAGTGCCGCCTTGAAGTAGCAACGAATTCTACCATCACAAAATGGCTTGCAAAACGGAAGTACACATCACACATACTGACGAGCCCGCATTTTAAAGCGCAAACATAAACACATGTTATACGCCTCCCACACTTTGACTTACGGATCAACCACGCAAAGACAACTTTGCAAAGTGGTGCGTGATTCGAGAGTATTAGGCCTTACTTCACCCACCTTCTCCACTTACCTCAAAAGACGGTTTTAAAGTGGAGGAGTTGGGTTTATGCGCCTGAATTAGTTAAGCCTTGCAAAGTATTTTAAGACCATCATTCGCATGTCTCGGAGGTGATGCGAACAGGATCGCAGCAGGCGAATCGGGATGCATCGACGTTCCTGCTCAAATGCGGACCAGCAGGACGGCGCTACTGCTTGTAATCGTTATGTGAGAAGAGTCGAATGTGATGCAAAAATTGCATTTTATTTTTTTTATTTTTGTGCAAAATCTTCTTTCTTAGTCTTTTGCTATGTCAATCACAAAATGTGAGGTGCGGCGAGCCAGGTACTGAGGTGTTGGTGTCTTCTGGCTGCCATTAAACGAACGTGGCAAAATTACTGCTAAACGAGTGACCTCGCAGTGTGAAATCCATCACCCACCTGTTGGATTTCACAGTCCAGCCACATTTGAGGTGGTGGCTGTGACCAAACCATCGATGCTTGCTTCGGAATCACTCTTCGGACTAACTGACCTCTTGACCTCTTGAGACACATCTTCAGGCTGCTGCACGTGCCCTCGAATGCTGATGGAAGCATCGCATCGCACTGAACAGTCGCCGCAACCACTACTCAAGGCAAATGAGTGGTAGATGTACATTTCTTTACCACCAATCGACTAATCAGCATGAACTGACCAAGTAGCCTTCATAGATGATCGTTTCGATCAGCCACCTTTCGATTCTTCGTCTGCCTGTTCAACAACGCCCTTTATCTGACCTCCAGAGCCAAATTATTACGTATGGATTCGACCTGCACAATCCATACTCCTCCTCAATAGGAAGCTCAAATACCTCAAATTGCGTATGTGGTGAAACACACAGCAATAACATAGAAATGAGTTAAATAAAGGTATAACGCCCTTTTAAAACATGAGTTCCGTAGTCACGAGGCGTCCCCTTCCTAACGATGTCACTATTGCGCTGCTTTGACTCATCCACTCATCTTTGTGTTTGGGTTGGCGTACCCCTCAAAACTGCCATCTTATTAGTGTTTAACCAAAATCACAATGGCTACTCACTCCTTGAGGTTCGGAAAGCAGCTCCTCCTCGAGCGAGCTAGCAGAGAGACCATCTATCACCTGATTCATCAAGTTAGCTTTGGCCAAAACATCGCTGGCACTGGCATAATGTCTGCAAGTGATGCGCATCAGCCTGAATATAAAGATGCCCCTCTTTAAATTCCGGCCGAAGACTTGATTGAGAGGCTAAGCACCAACAAAGTAGTGTCAAGAGGTCACCATGCCATGCACCCTAAACACGACAAAGTGCCGGTCAGTGTTGTCCCCTTGTGCAAAGTTGACGGACTATTAAATCCTGTTCTATGGTATTACAAGTCGTATCAAAATAGTCGGTCAAAAGTGACAACAAGTGAAGGAAAAATTGAATGACAAGCAATTCAGATATGAAGAGAAGATGATGCTCCTAAAAGACCGGGTGAGTGAGCACTTTTAGAGAGTCGGGCACAAGACCAAAGGGCAATCGTACTGCACCCCGTGCCATCCACGCGCCTCAGAAACGTGAGTAAGCAATGGTTGATGCATCCACTGACTTTCAGTACGATGCTTAATGAGGTGAGTTTGATCACAGAGCTCACGGGCCCACTTTAAGGTGTCTGACCATACGCTTCCATTGGCTTCTCGATGCTGATTTTGAGCAGAAACTACGACTACATTACTTAAGAACAAAGAAACATAAAACCTGGGTAGGCACCATTCTGGAACTGCGAAGTCGAAATGGCAACACCACAGCACTGCTCCCCATTCTACGGTCACAAAACACTCATTTCCGCCTCAGCCAAGCACAGAATCAGCATGTTAGGGCGGCACGCACTGCAGACCTTCAACACACAGTGGGATACGATGTTTGCACGAAGTGGAGGTGAGTCAAACTTAATTCTTAAATCGGGCGAACTTGATACGCACTGGTCTACTTTAGTTGACACGACAATATGCAAATCATCGCCACCTCCTCGATGCTGAATGAAGGCCCCTCACTCAGCTAAGTTGAAAATTTAACAGCGCGTAAGTAATGTTATCAATTAAGGTGATTGCTTACACACCGCACCCTCGCCTTTACAAGCAGAATCCGCCTTTGACTAACAGCTCGAAAAGTCAACATTTGACGATGAGAAGATTTCACGCTTCACTGTTAGCAGTTTTGCATTAATTTATCATTCACAAGCCGGTTTTTAGTGAACATAATAGTAAAGCACTTTGTCATGATGCTGAGAATAAAAGTGATCCTTTGAAGTGGCCGTCAACCTGCTCGCCCATTCTTCCCTCCCCGTCGGGACAATGGGGAGCAACTTTATGACCTGTGCAGCATGCATATGCTTCCAGCAACTTCGCCCTTCATCAGCATTAAAAGAACTACAATGGCCAATTTAAACCGCACTCTGTTCTTCCTGTTACTTTGAATAGCAAATCACAAAGTCTTGCGGATGCAGAAAATTAACTTTTGCAATCCCTTCAATTAAATCAGCAGGACAAAGCCGTGGCATACCAGCGGCTCATCATGAGGCTTAAACTTCACCATCACCTCTGTACATCATCATGTTAGGGAAACGCGACACCCAACCTTTGATGCGGCGAGTGCAAGCGACAAGATAGTTTGTTTCATAGACTAGTGAAGTTTTCTAGACCGTCTGATGCGGTTGCTTGGAGACCGAAATCACAAACTGTTATGGAAGCAAACACAAAACGTAACTTCCACTTAAGGTTGATCACAAGCCTTTTGGCCACCATCACCTCTTCACGAGGTTCATGCAAAAAAATAATTGAAAAGGTAGTTAAAATGTTGTCAAAAGTAACGGCGTCGCCGTGGCTCACTCTAATAATAAAGCCGTGTATCGAAAAAGCAGATCCTTGCAACTTCTTGCAAACCAATTCTATTATTTATTATCAACAAACAACACAATGCACTACTGGACAACTAAAAAGGTAATGTTGCGCATTCAAACACAAAATTAAATCATTTTTCAAAGCAAAGGTTATAGCAGTGAAAAGGCTTTTTGGTAATTCCATGCACTCACTCTCAACCAACTTTCGCTGTTGGTCGTAACGTTTTTGATTCATTCCGTCGGTTCCATTTAATTTGTTTATAATTATCAATGTGATCGTTGCTAGTGGAATCGTCAATGCTTTAAAAGAGATGCCATTCTAGCAGTTAACAACTACTCACGAGACTTTTCCTTCTAAACATTTTGTTCAAACATTCTGCATTTCATTCATTCTGCAAGAATTTGAAATAAATAATTTCTTTTAAAGACGTTGATGGCATCACGGAGACACATAAGAGAGGACCGCAATCAAAACGTTAGCATCATAATTAAGAGGGTTTTTGGTTACAAATGGGCTCATAGCACAATTTTCTCGGGAAAGTACGTTTTTCTAACCATCAACACAAATCGCACGCTGCAACAGATCAGCTGCATGTGATCGCCATGCAGTAGTCATGCCTACGCCTTTTCCATGACCTATTATGTGCCCAAAACCCGCTTAAACGATCATTTCGGTTACCGAGCCGACAATCATGCGCACGCTAGAAAAGCATAAGGCAAACTTGTCGTGTTTGCCACCTGGTTATGTACTTTCAACACGCATCCACATGCACGCTCACTACGGCCTCATGGCCAATGAGTGGACCAGAAGTGGTCCGCTTTTGACCAATCAGCAGGAAGCACTTCGAAATTCATTGCTTTTAAAGTCGACAACCGTCACCCTCTGAATGCACACTATCAAGGCTCATGGATGGAATCAAAATGTGGAGCATAGTATACACTCTCTTCTGTTTCGCCTTAATCGTCTTCATTGCTTGGCCTGTGTCTTTGACACTGGCAGCCATCTACATACTCTTTGTTCCATTCGCCGCCTGCATTCCTCCCCTTGAGTCGTGTCTGGATGACGTTCTAGGCGCCCTGAAATTGCCACTCTTCTGGGCTAAAGAGGCCGTCCGTTTGGAAGGTTGGTGTAAATAGAGGCTCCACGCTCTCCGATTCACCTTGTAATAATGTCCTCATTTGTAGTTAGTCGATGACCAAAACACCCTCTAAAAGTTATTCTGCTTGTCAATGTTTTCTTCCTCACCGACATCAGCTGCCTTGTGGAATGCCCGAATTCGAGCAGAGGAGCACCGTTTAAAATATTTCGTAAAGACTTATGGAGCCTACGATCATGCATGCCTGAAACTATCGGACATGTCTCCTTTATATTTGCCGTAATGCGGTAACAAATACATTTACCACTGTGGTTTCGAAAGGAACAGCAAGATAGACTAACTACAATCGCCAACATTCGCTTAATACGGAATTCTAAACTTCTTATATCACCTGTCAAGCGTAAGGGATGTCACTTATTCACTGCCTTCTCTGGTTTCCATTCGATTTGAAAGATTTTAAAATTCTTATAGACAGGGACTTGCATAAAATTATAATTGCTGTTACTTGCTGCCTTCAACGCTTCACTGCTATTTAAAAGTGGTCCGCATTGTGTGCGATAATGCCTATCACATGGGCCTGTCGGCATCCCATTTCCTTGATGTCATTGTCTAGAGCTCTGAATCATGCCTACCAATTATTTTGACCATTTGCGTCAGACGTTAACACGCAACCCCCTTCGCTAGTAATGGCAAGTGCCACCTACAAAGTGCTACAAAAGTGAGGTGTTTCGTTGGCAGCGATAACCGCGGATACTGGTTCATTCCATGTCGACCTAATTTGGATGCAAACAAGCCTATTTCCTCTGCACTCTATTTCAAAATTAAGTTGTCAATTTGGAAAGGTGGATGAAAGTACGTGTTGCGATCGAGAGTGGAGTTGGTGGTGTGTGGGACAGTTGTGCTCGTGGTCGTCTGACCCATCCAAAGGACATTTGTATGCCAGTAGATGCTGGATCAAAAGAGTTGCATTGGGCATGACACTGTGAGTTTTATTTTATTTCGGAGCCACTTGTCGGCTTGCCACCACTTACTTCCCTGACGCAACAAGATTTAGGCTTAGAAGACTACGTTGCTTTTGTGCCTAAGGCCAGCATGCTGTGTGGAAATGGAACGCCTTAAGAGAAGGTGCCTTCCAAAAATTAGTGTGTGAGAATAGGGGGTGAAAAAGTTGTGTATTAATGATTTCATCAGGCAAGGATTTCCCGACAGACATCGCGCGACTTATTAACATGAAAATTTGGCCAGAATGGCACAGTTAACTAGAATAAAATACGAGATACCTGTTAAACTTGGCCTTCAACCTTAAATTTGGGTCCCTGCAGCAAGGAGCTCTTGAAGGTGCCAACAATAATTGAGACTGGTGAATTGAAGTAAATGGCGTGACACGACTCCTGTTTGAGGCGAACTCAAAAAGGGTGGCACAACAAAGGTCTCTGCGCAAAGAGCATGGAAAAGTTTTGCTCATAACCAACTTCAGACGTCTACTCGCCCGCCTCTCACATGCCTACATCCTCACAATGCGTGGAGGAGGTCTTTAGGTCATTAGGACAAACCAAATGACCTGAGGCCTACCGACCTGCAACGATATCTTCTCATCATCCCTAAATCCCATCTCCGAGAGACGCCGCTTCCGATACGTCTCGTAGTGCACCGTATGCGTTCGCTCGCGCAAGTCCTCCATGTTCACCCGCAATAGCATCTCACGCAGACGCACAAAGTCACAATGCGCCTCGTTTTCGACCTGCACACAACCCCAAGGGTATTGACGAACACGCAAGGTACGTCCATTCACCTTGGCCTCCTCGGTGCTGCCCACCACTGCGAAAGGTAGCATCTTCTAAGAGAGGGAAACAGACGAAGAAGGCTTGGCAGTGCCGACAGGCAAGAGAACTTCAAGTGGACGAAGAAAGAACAAGGTGACGTAGACACTTCCATCACAGCCTTGATAACACTTTCCCAATGAAAAGAGGAAGTAGGTCAAATTGTCTGTCCAGATACACAATTGTGGCACAAAGAGCCGCCTATCTGCATCGTTTTCGCAAAATCTCATCCAGACACTTCAGTGATTACCTCTTTCCACCATGCAAGCAAATAAATGGGTTGATGGTTTCCTTTGTCATTCAACGGCAGCTGCGTCAATTCGACCACCTTTAACTCACTGTCCACCAAATTCGAGCTAAGAACTACTATTAATGGTTAATGCGTTAAAGTTAGGGCTCTTCTCTACGCAACCTTCTGCTTCACTTGGGTCGTCCTCCTCGTCGTGCCTTCAGCATCTGCACTGGCTGTGCTCACCGCGCCCTCCGTCCCATTGCAGGCTCCAATTTTTCAAAGAGTTACGCCTGAACAACATCTTAATTGCCCAAAAATGTCACCCCCCTGTGCCAGAAGATTTTATCTGTAGATAACCAAACGCTTTATTTTTATATTTATTCTGCACATCCTTTAGTAGCACTCTGTGAGTAAATTAAGCGACCTCTCAACAACTCGCCATTGCGACCACTTCTCGGCCCCCATTACCATCAACATTGAGGAAAGACTTGGGTGAACATGACAAAATAAAACAAAATACAAGCCTTAAAAGCCGCTTTTGCCACAAAATCCATTTTACGCCTTGAGGAGAAGTTGATAAGGCTATTGAAATATCTTTAATCAGTCTTAGGCTCTCGTCTTTTGTGTTGCTTATTGTCAGCCCTTAGTGATTCTTTCTGCTTTGGCCTTTTGTGATGGCTGTGGTATAGCATTTGCGTTATCCTGCTTCTTTTCACTAGTCGTCATTTTAATTTCACATTGGCTGCGTTCGTGGCGGTCTATCTCGAAGTACCTCCAAGCGTCTCTACACTTCCAGTAATTTGCAAGGTAAAGTAAAATGGAGGCTGACGGCTGCGAGATGGCCACACTTACCCTCGCCATCACGCAAAACCACAAACAGCATGCGTGGCATCCAGTCAACTAGGAGGAAAAACTAATCCTCAAACGATACGTAAGAGTCAATCAGACTGTCAGTTTGTCATGAATCGGGTTTTTAGTCTCGGAGAACGCATCACAATCCTCCCCGCCATCTGCTTTTAGCCAGTGAGACCAGCACACCGCCACGTTGCATCAAATTCCAACCTTCAGCTGCATCAAGGTGCCACGATGCTCTCGAAAGAGTTGACATTTCATTTTCTTTCACTCGTTGCCAAATTCTAATTCTAAGCATGTACATTTATCCCAATTTTAGAATGAAAGTGGAAGTAGGCCATAAAGGATTGTTCATAGGCATAATTTGGGCAAACGACCTCACCCTTCCGTATCATTTTATGTCTATTCATTCCTTCAAACCCTCTAGCGTTCATCACCCTTCCTTTCCAACCAACGACTACATTCATTTCGCCGCCTCTCAAGTCATCTATGATTGTGGATTCGGGGAGAGTTGTGACCCTTCTACACTTGCCTTTCCCTTTCGCCTTGATCCTCTTCAGCTCCTGGCCCACAACCTCTGCACTGGCTGCAAATCACGTTCTGTTTTTCTAATTTCTGCATGCACCAATCACTTATCGGTGGCTGATGTAGGAGCTTTACAATAGGGAGTTTCAGAGACACCATTCTGAGGGCTTGAACAATGGTTGAAATATGAAAGAAATGCACCAACAATGAAGTTGCTTCAGAGTTGGTGTCCCAACATATAATTATGCATTGGAACTGGAGTTCCAACGTGTCGCTATGCTCATACACGATGGCTCTATCTAATAACAATTCCAAACTGGACTCGACTCCGTTTTTCAGCAGATATGCAGGTAAACACATTCTCAATTGCATTAAACTGCACTGACTCTTTTAGATGGCTGGTGAATGGTTTCATTCAGCACTGCTTACAATACATTGGCCGATGCAGACGCTTTTGAAAGGAGAGCATCGTAGGCAGTGATCCGAAGTAGGCGGGGACACAAGCGATATGCTGCACCGTTGGGTAGACTACCGCATTCGATTGCAATCACTTATGCGGCCATGTAATCCTCCTCGGATGGATGACCTTTGAAATATGCCATGAGATCTGGCATTGCTCCATTTGTTCTCTAGCACAATGCCTTCATTAGCATTTAAGAACGCCCCGAGACATTGATTGCGTTTGAAAATAAACTAATATAAAAATTAAATCGTCTGTAAGGTGATTCAATGTGTAGATAAGGAAAAGGTTCCATACCAGTGCGAATGCTTGCCGAAAAATGAGAAAACTACAGAAGCACAACCAAACAAATCCTTTAAAATATGGCGTCCTTCGAGCAAGGAGGACTTTTATGTGATGAGAACTGCCTCGCATGCAAGCTACTTGGCGCAGAGTACTCAATTTAATTCTGACTCCACGACCACCGGTCCACCATTATAAGGCATGGCCATACAAAGGGTACGGAAATGGGACGATATCGAGGCACGCCAAGTAAAGCTCCCCTAACTTCGAACACTCCATACGTGAAGCCGATCAGAAACGAAGTAAATAAAACTAAGGAAGCCACAAACAAAGCTTTTCTGCTTTTCTGCTTTTCTGCTGTATGCCGCTCAAATTCGTACGAACCTCATAGCCACCTCCTATTAAAAGAGGTGAAACAAAGAGGGCAGTTAAAGGCAGCCCTTTAGATACACACCGAAGGCTATGCTTGAATAAGAAGAGGAAAAGATTCCAAAGAAGCAGGCGTCTTAATTCGACAGTGCATACTAATATTACGCACTTTGACCCCGTTACTACTACGCTGTCTACTTACTTGAACTTAGCTAATTCAAACAAAACTCCTTAAATTCGCATTGGCTTTGAAAGTAGCAGATTAGATAAAGAGGAATAAGGATGACTTATACAGGACTTTTTGTCATTGTAATGTGTAGAACTGCTTTGCATGTCTTTATTTTGCTCTAAACGATCAACTATGATTGATTTCGTAACGAGCGTGCGAATCATACTAAAGAAACCAGCCGCGATTCAAGCTGCAGGAAAGGAAGATTGCTCTCCACGCCCTAAGATAATATTGCAGCTTATAATTAGTTCAGACATCGTGTGCATAGCCTCTTAAGAGAGGCCATCAAGAAGACTAAGTCCTGACAGCCTCAAGCTGGCTTACAAAGTGCTTTAGATTTCGATGATGTCGATTATAAAACAAAAGTACACTCTAACGAATGAAAGGATATGCTAGTAAAAAAGGAAAGCCGGTATAAAATTTACAAATGGAATAGACAATTGAGTGGTATATTTTATTCTGTATCCGGAGTTGTACTGGCATGCCATTGTCAAATATCGACGTTTTATTCCGAACTTAAGAGTCAATGAAATTCGAAGAACGTATGTTTACAACCCGTCAGATAGGTAAGAAGGCGAGCCTCACTTCTCACACCTAAAAGAAGGCTGATGATATTCCGTTCCTTATTTTTCGCTGTGACCGATACCGGAACAAGCGAACTCTGTTTATAGGTAAGGCAGCTCATAGACAGTGAGAGGAAAGAACTTCATTGCCGAGGACAAAATCGAGCCGAACGAAAGTCGTCAGATGCACGATGATACAGTTTAGACCAAACCAATTCGACGACTTCCCAGACACATGCCACCTTCCTTCTAGGCGAACGTGCAGCGCTTGATCGATGAGATGCTGAAAATTGACGCCATACGTCCATCCAAGTCGCCCTGAGCATCGTCTATTGCCTTAGTAAAAGGAGCGACGGTAGTCTACGCATCTGTTTCGACTACGGAAGGCGCAATGCAACAACAAGAAAGGAAGCATTCCTCTTACCCCGCATAAATGGCTCGTTAGATTCCCTGCAAGGACGTAATTGGTTCTCAACCCTTCACTTAAAATCAGAGAATTGGCAAGTGGGAGTAGTAGAAAAGGATGAGAAAAAACGGCCTTTGGTTTATCAAACTAACGCCGTTTGGACTCTAATGGCGCAGCTACTTGCCAACGCCTCATGCAAACGGTACTACCAACAAGTTCTCCACGATAATGTATCATCTACGTAAATGACATCTCCATCAGCAGTAGAGATGCCCAACAGCAGAATACTCATTTACGTCCCCTTAGACAGCTCGGGCTAACAATGAAACCAAAGAAGTGCTTTTTTCTTTGAAGCTCATTCATATTCTTAAGACACATGGTCGCAGGACTGCACAAAACAAGTAAGGCAACTCATCAGACAGAACTTCGCAGCTTTCTCAGCTTGGCAAACTACTGCCGTCGCTTCGTCAAGGGTTTAGCCAGGATCTCGAAACCGCTACACGAGTTTACGCGAAGAAAAGAGGCTAAAAGGAGTTTCGATGGGAGAACGAACACACAGAGACGTTTAAGAAACTGAAACCTGCATTTTGAGTCACCGGTGGCAACTGTTCACCATCTATACAATGATCTGGCATTTTAAACACCACCTTATAGGAAAGCAGTTCGTGGTGAGGACAGACCATCAAGTACTAACAAGGTTGAGGACGAAGCAGATCGATTGCTTTGTTGCGAGGTGGCACGAATAACTCCAGCAACAATGATTTGATCGTGCTGAATGGGAAAGGTAGCTGTCAGTGCAATGAAGAAGTCCTGTCACGAAGACCTCCCCCCTCGCGAGCTCGCTAGCCATGACTGGAGAATCACGCACAACTCCGACCCCGACACCACTCATGTGTATGCGAGGCTAAGAACATCATCGACCAAGCCACTGTTGTGACGATGAGCTCGGGGAGCAAACAAATATGCGAGAAATGTGAACAACCATCCCTGGAAGATGAAGTCACGCGGTACAAAGACAATGCCGCAGGTCCTAACCGCTTCGTGGTACGAGGTTCCTTGACGCACACAGCTCTGTTGGGACTGTCTGAGCACTTTGACAGTGTTGGGCGAAAAGGAAGGTGGTTGAGGCCACACGGGCGAGAGGTATTGGTGTCGTTCGCACCACCTACAAAATCTCACACCGCACCGCGGTAGTCCCTCCTCAGCCGATGCACATGGGATTTCCAGCAGAGCGAGTATGCAGCGATATCACAGGTCCGCTTCCATCGACTGCGAGAGGAAGTCGCTACATTTTGATGATGGTGGACTACATTGCTAATGTCGCGGATGCTGAATCGGTACAGGCTGCGGCAGTGGCAACCTATTGATGGCCTTTACCAAAGGACTGCAACCGAGAAACTAAGCTTTACAAATCGAACTCGTCGTCCTGGCCTACCGTGACTCCTACCATACCTCGAGAATCTCATCTTTTAAAATGCTTTAGAGGTTTGAAATAGAAGTTCATTCATGCTTTGCTCTTACCAGTAGCAAAAAGTTGGCGGCTAGACTTCTCATTATTGTCTTAATTTTAAAAAAAGATCTTAGAAATGTATTTAATTCAGCAGGAATGGAACTGCAGAAAGCACATGCTAGGCAAAAGAGGTTCTACAATAAGCAGAACTGAGCAAACGTTTTTCATAAGAAAGATTTTGTGCCATTTCGCAGGCCGATTCCGCTACAGGGATTCCATCAGAAATTCTATCAACTCTGGAACAAGAAATCCTATCAAGTAGCTACCTCATCAGGAATCCTAAGAGTACATCATAGTAAGATAAAGCCCTGATACAAGTACTGTAATGCTTGTTTATGTGACTACCTGACGTTTGGCGGTCACTTTAGAATTTTTTGGCACCTGTACATGTAGGCTGGCCTTCGGGCCACGCTCAGACCCAATATGACCTTTCGTCTTCAGAGTACATGTATTCAACCTCACTTATGCATTCTTTCACCTTATGGGAAGCCTCGGGACACTACAGGTACACCCCAGTGGGCAGAGGACAAAAATAAGGAATGGGAATCCTCCAGACAGAATGCTTAGGGACAGTACAGTAAACAGTGTTTGAAAAAGAACTGAGCTGCTTAATGGACTAAAGATGGTTTAATCCACGTTGTGGGTCAGGGGCAGGATATCAAATTGAACGTCTGATGCCACTTAAACATTGTCTGAAGTCTCTCGAGGTGCAAAACAAAATGTTTATACATGAACCGTTCTCCGAGGAAACGTCAGGGAGGGAGTCAGGCGACGTCGAAGTTGGGAATAAATTGTGGCCATACTTGTGGTCCCTTGTTACAATAATGAAAGCAGAGTCCACCTAATGTTGCTGCCTTTCTATGATGGTGTGAGCCACAAGAACTACTTGGATCAATTGTGTGAGGGATGTATATTGGTAGAACCTTTAGTGCTACTGTGGATTCATTGGCATGACTAATTACGTCGTAATTTTTGATGTCGCAACGTATACAAAATGCAGAACTTGAACCAAAATTTTTATTTTATATTGAGATTAAAGCTATAATAACGTGATAACTGACTATGTGCATATATATAACCAATTATAAGGATGCCAGACCCAATGATGTCGATGCTACTGCCCCCTGTGACCTTTAATTAGTTCGGTTGGGTGTGAGTCTTTGCGAGACAAAGAACAGGCAAGATGACAGTGGATGCTTTAAAGAAGAAGGTGTGGCAGTGTTTAGCTTTACGCATCTGTGCAGAACTCTGATTGTAGAACACTTACACTGAATGGGCATGTGGGTTTTGTTAGTCTGCCCGACCAGATCGTCGATAAGTCCATTAACGAGGGATTCATTTTTAACATTCTCTGCGTTGGTAAGTAAATAGAGAGTAACTGGAAGGAAATAGGTGAAACTGGGTTGGGGAAGTCTACTCTCATAGAAACTCTTTTCAACCAGAAGTTTGATTTTACACCCTCCTCACATGATTCGACAGACGTAAAGTTGAAGTCTAAGACATACGGTGGGTTAATGCTCTGCGTATATTATGTGTTTACGTGAAGACCTAAAGGAGGGCAATGTAAAGCTAAAGTTGACTGTCACCGAAACTTGTGGTTTTGGCGATCAAATCAATAAGGAAAACAGGTTTGTTTATTAGTTGTTTGGTAGCTGATTCAAAATGCGGTCATTTGTAGTGCCGATAGCGTCGTGGAGTTTTTGGATCAGCAGTACGAAAGCTATCTGCAAGAAGAACTCAAAATCAAGCGTTCAATGCATACGTATCATGATACACGCGTTCATGTTTGTCTGTACTTCATTGCTCCAACCGGGCACAGGTGAGATATGTATGTGAGGTGATTGTGGCATTGGAAATAGCTTAAAGTCGGTGGATCTTGTAGCACTGAAAAAGCTGCAGGACAAGGTGAACATAATTCCGATCATTGCGAAATCGGACACCATCACAAAAGGAGAGCTTTCAAAGTTTAAGGCGAAGGTAATGTCAGAGGTGAAGGCGAACGGCATTCATCTCTATCAATTTCCAACCGATGATGAGATGGTGAGCGAGTTGAACGATAGCACAAACGTAAGTTGTTGATGTTGGTGTCAACATATTGTGAAAGGCACAAAACTGCTCCATATTGGTGAGGCATGCCAATGATGGTAGAAACATTGTGCTAGAGGAAAGAAGTAGCACGATGGCGAAAATATCGCAGAATCGTCGAGATTCGAATGCCATAAAGTGCAACACACTCAGCTTTTTATTTAGATGCTTTCTCACTTAATGGTCGAATGAAGAAGCGTTCTAGGCATCTTAGAATGCGAACGGCATTGTTGTAGCTTCGAAAGTAGTTTACCATTGATGCATCCCATCCTGAGCGTGGTCTCCGCAGTCATAGTACTTATTTTCCTCTCGAACCTTCAAAATACAGTAATTGAATTCCTTCGATTCGTATCAAATCAGTGTACTTTAACTAATTTCTTAGTCGATTGATTGCGCATTGAATTTCTCGGTCTTGTTGGCACTGCCAAGCCTTCTTCCTCTGTTTCCCTCTCTTAGAAGATGCTACCTTTCGCAGTGGTGGGCAGCACCGAGGAGGCCAAGGTGAATGGACGTACCTTGCGTGTTCGTCAATACCCTTGGGGTTGTGTGCAGGTCGAAAACGAGGCGCATTGTGACTTTGTGCGTCTGCGTGAGATGCTATTGCGGGTGAACATGGAGGACTTGCGCGAGCGAACGCATACGGTGCACTACGAGACGTATCGGAAGCGGCGTCTCTCGGAGATGGGATTTAGGGATGATGAGAAGATATCGTTGCAGGTCGGTAGGCCTCAGGTCATTTGGTTTGTCCTAAAGACCTTTGAGTTGGTTAGAGGGCGTAAGTACTCTTTTACGCATTGTGAGGATGTAGGCATGTGAGAGGCGGGCAAGTAGACGTGGCTTGCTTTTTGGTGTGTTTTTGCGAGGCACCCCTTATGACACTTTAAAAGACTTGGCATCGCAGTCACCTTGTGGCGATTATATTTCCTGCTACTATTGAAATCGTTCTACAAATCGGCCTGCTTTTATGAACTGTACTGCTTCTCACCTTTGATTTTGCAGGAGACGTACGAGAAGCGGCGCGAGACGCAGCAAAAGGAGTTAAAGCAGAAGGAGGAGGAGATGCGTCAAATGTTTGTCCAACGTGTGAAAGAGAAGGAACAAGTTCTCAAGGAGACTGAACGCGAGGTGAGTTCTCATTAGTAATTTGTCAGCATTGATCAGTATCACTGTGTAGTGCGGTTGAGGAGTCGGTCCACTGTTTATGAATGGTTCAATTAAAATGGTGTTAATGTGAGCTTTCCTTGAAATACTTGTGCGGGGTGGTGCCCATTTTTGTAATGAAAATTGGACCTAACTTCTTGTTGTGCTGCAACCAAAGCTCGGTATCCGAGTAGTTCGATTTCTAAGTTCGACGAGCAGTTAGCCTAGTGGCATAATAGAATGGGAAGAATTTCACATCACAACTGAGACGCCCTTAGAACGAGAATCCGATTGGGTCCACGTGGTTTGCGTTACCAAGAGGCTACTGTCGGCACTTTTTCGAGGGCATGAATTGGCGGAATGAATTCATTTGCGGCACTGACATTTGGTGTTTACGAATGGTTTTCCTCTCCAACTAAGGCGTTTCCAAATTTTAATTTGTAGGTGAACTCCAGAAGCCTTAGTGCAGTTAATCTCTGCCCCTTAGATCTCAGTTTCACTTCCTTCAAAATGAGTTAAGGCACAAACTTGACGCTTCCAAAATCGATCCTTACAGATTCATTCCTCTGGAGTTAGTGCCACTTTTCCGATCGAATTTTAGTGAGTTCCGATATCTCACAAAGTTAACCTTTTTTGTCATAAATTCAGTCACCCGAATCCTGTCTTGAGGATTAAAGTTCATTATCGAACAGAACAGTCCATTTGTAACCTGAAGAGAACTCTCAATCGGCTTCACGCGCATTTGAGAAACTAATTGTTTGGCCCCGTTTTTTTTTTTTCACAGTAATCTAATTTGTGATGTGAAATGACTTTTGTGCCTTGGGACTTGGCAGGGAAGTGTGTTACTACTTCCTCTCAAATTCTAAGATGTGCACTACAGGGGCTACAAACGAAGCCGGGTTTTTTGTGACAGACGTTTGTTTAGTCGACAGACGTACCAAGTCCGTCAGTTGCAAGTAAGGCATCGGCATTGGGCGTTTGTGAACTTTGCGTTAGTAAAACCTTTTGCTCTCCAAACGCAAATTGTCTTAATCATCGCCTCCGGCCATGTGCTTCGGCCTGACTGGTGCTATTTATGTCCAACGTTGGGCCAAGATAACAATCATTTGAACCTTGCGAAGTCGCCATTGAGACCAACGCGGAGGCTGAGTGCCCTTCTAAACTTGATGCTACCGAGTGCCTCTCTAAATCTTAGTGGTTTTTGGTGTTTGGTCTTCCATCATACGAACAACTTTGTTTGCTGTTTACGCACTCACAGGTACAGTACGATCCCGTGGAAATAACTTTTGTCCATTCATAGGTATGCGGCTGACTGGTGATTCATCAACAGTTGCGATGGCTGAGGCGTCCGTCTGCGCATTGTTGATTTGTAGAGGTTTTCCTAACACACAACTCGTCTTCATAGTGTTCCCAAAAAACAATGACAGAATTTAAAATGTATTGTCCATCAAATGGCATTCATGCGGCTGGTGGCATCTTTGCTCTGCTTATGAGTGTGCTGCATGCACCTAGCCGACCACATATACTCTGTAGTACTGGGAAAAAATGCCACCTCTTTGGCCACCTAGCAGTTTAAAGGCCTGCTCTCCTTGTTAGTGGTGGTAGACGACTGCTGAGTTACTAATGCCTCTATTCCCTCTCTTTGCATACGAGACCTTGGGGCCAGTTTAAACTGAGTTTTCATCAATTTTTAGCCACTGGAAACCATTCAAGTCCGACTGTATCTTTGGTTTCTGATGTTTTTCCCTAATGCATTCAAGCACACCCATTTCAGGTGAAAATGGGAGAAACTCAACGTGAACTAGTTTTTAATAACTGAAGTTGTCCTTGATGGGTTGTACATGAACATGGACTTTGCCAAGGTCTTGAACACAGTAATCAACGGAGAGAAAATCGCAGTGTTCAGGTTATCTTACCGAAAGGTTCGAGTCGATCGGAATCGTCGCACAAACATTGACAACATTTCGAGTGGGTTGGGTGCACTTAAGACCTTTTCAAGTGTGCTTTTGACCAGTCAGAAACCGTGCAAAAGTACTAATTTCCAAAAGTTCTAAAAGCAACCAATAATAGAACAGAAAAACTGATGCTACTGTTGTGTAAGGGCTTCTGCAACAGTTCCTTAAAAAGGTAGTAGCACTTTCCAGGACCGATCATTAGGCTTTTCGCACCACGCTTTCTCCTCTATCGAGTCGGTGTCGAAGATCACAGAATGGACTTCTTATCACCTTTCCCTTTGCTGAGCTGTGAGAAGTATTTTGGATTGTTTGGATCAGTGGAGGATCGTGTTCACTTCGGACGCCTCACATTGACCGCGCTTCTGATTCGAATGCTAGTCTCGGCTGACAACCAGATGTGTTTCAATTCGGCGTTAGGTTGGAGATTTTGTCGGGAGCCTTGACATTCGACCCTTAAAACTTTGCTGTGTTGACTGGACGAGGATTCTACAAGGCTTTGCAATTATTTTCTCTCTCCCCTTCCCTCCCTTTGACTTTGACGATCTGAGGCAGGCGGTTATGATGAGGGGCCACGGTTGATAGTGAGCGGACAGCAAGTTGCAGAACTCTCACGTTGTTTTGTCGAAAAGTGGGTTATCTTAACCAAGTTAATGCACACTGCGTAACGGAAGACTAGCTCCATACAGCAAGACGATTAGAAGTTATTGAAGAAGGTGGCGCTTGGGTTCTGTTTTAGTCGGTTAGGCAATAGTGCGTACATGCCATTGTCATAGAAGGACAATCGGTGGCTTGTCAGTGGGCCCTTTAGAAACTTGGTTGCCTACGTGAATAACAGCACCTTTGGCATTAAACACTGATCTGGTTCTTGAATACGTTGAATTTCCGTGGTCATTCTTACCCAGATTCGTGTTGATCTTTACCTTTGTGAGCCGTAACTTTATCCCTTGATTGCGTCGAAGCAGCTGTGTTACTAGAAACATTGCTTGTCGTTAGTTGGGTCTAGGAAACTTTGTTCATGTAAACTATCCCAATGATTGCTGCTTTTTAAACAGTATTTCAGTCTTTGGGGTAATCTGCCAAACTGCCTTTCCAAACAAGTGCCTCACTCCTCCACATCCTGCAAGGATGGTGTGATCCCACATTCGTTCGTCTATGTCCTTTTGAATGGCTTCGCTGTTGTTGATTGTTGTCATTCCACTGTAGAATTTCGTCTGTCGTGAAATCCTGTATTTGGCATCACCACTATGGTGGAAGGTGGAAGACGTCGTAGAAGTACGGCTGATTTTCCTCGAAACTGTCTTTGCCCTGTTTTTGGTTACCTCGCTTGACTGGATATTATTGCTGCTGTGTGCGACACTTCTGCGATCTCTCATAATTCATCTGACCATCTCTCATATGCCTTGCAGCTGCAGGCGAAATTCGAAGCGATAAAGAAGCAACATGCTGAGGAGAGGAAGAAACTGGAAGAGAAACGTCGCATTCTCTCCGAGGAGATGGCCGCTTTCGAGCGACGCAAACAACTAGCAGAGCAGGCGAAACAAGGCAATCTGTCCGGTGCCGCATCCGCTACCATGAAAAAGAAGAAGTAATTGCTTCCTCCAACCCTCTTTTCTCAACTGACTTCATCTCTCTGACGACAATCAGTTGTGGCTTCATTCATCCACTCCATTCTCTGGCGTTTATTGATGCTCTCCTCCGTCCTGCTTGTATTTGTTTTCTCCGCCTTTCATTCGTGTTGTTTCTTCATCACCTTCCAAATGTGTTGAAATATAAGGTCTTGGATATGCTATGTTGACAGATGAACGTTGCGTAGTGTTTGGGATTTCGAAAGTAGTAGAACATACAAAATTTGAACTTGAAGATAACAGACCCCCTATGATTCCTTGATTGGTCATTTTCGCCTCACTTTTGGTTGGTTCCGCCATTCTTCCTCGCATTCATGAACTTCCACCGACTTCTCTCGACGTGTTTTGACTTTATCTTCTAATACCAATTGGTACATTTTGTTTCTCAGGTCCTCTTCCTTTTTGCGCACCCTTCTTGGAAGTGCATCGTCATTCATATTTGCCTTCCTATTCGTTTTAATTTAAGTTTCCAGTTCTATCCTCTAAACTGTTTGAAGTCACGATTTAAAGGAAAACTAGGAAGATTGCACTCTTGATCAACTGCGAGTTCGTTTTAAGAATATCTTTACACAGTTCTGGTTTTGGTTTCCCTCTCTACATCATTTCTATCTTCCAAGAAGATTGGGTGCATAATATTGTTTACGTTCATTGTCTAAATTTTGATAATTCTCTCGGATGGCGTTTGAGAGACGAGGATGAGGTGGGTGATACAACAGGTCCATTCAGGATGCTCTTTAAAGCGGGGAAGTTTTTTGTTCACGGTCACTTAAGCAATGCATAAATTAGCGTTATATCTCGTGTGGTGTGTGCGTAAATGCACAACCTGCCGTGGTCATGCAAACAGACTTTTCTTTGGTGTATAAACGAGCTAATGCCGCCATTAGAAGCTTGGCAGTCATAGGAGGGGTATGGGGGACGTAGTTCAGCTTCGTCATAAACAAGAGTCAAACCTCTACATTTCCCGTCTGCCTTGTGTGTTGCAAAGTACGGGCTCCTCTGACTGAATGAACCATGTTTGGTGATTTCTCGGGATAAGTTTCTTTCGATACATCGAGTATCCCCAAATACGAACCAGCGAGCATTGCTGAGGACAGAAAATCTTAACGGACGCAGGAAAATGAGGACCACGTGCGCAGATTTGGGCCTTCGTTGTTTTTTTACGTTTTCTTTAAAAAAGACCTGAGAAATGCATACGATTTTGCGCAGATATGAATTGTCTCAAAGGTAGAGGTAAGGGTCGTTGCAAACGACGGAAGGTTAGTTAGCCTTTAAGTGTTCTCATTGTTAACCGTGAGCGCAGATCTCTCTGGATTACCACCAGAAGCTACAATACATTCCGCAAACTAAGCATCAACTTAAAACATATAACCATTCGGGATTAGTTTCTCTTTAGCCAAGACCACTCGACTCACCATATCAAGAAGTATGGTTAATCCGCAGTTCACAGTGCATGAGTAAAGCGTTTGTTTATGCAAATATCTCAACTCAGTAATTTAGGGTAGTCTGAGACCTTTAACTGTGAAGACAAACGCTGTTAAAATCCCCACACAGGTCAGTGGCAGTTGAATGTACCCATTCATTTAAATGGTCTATTTCTTCCAAATTTTAATTCTTTTAACACAAGTGCTTAATATTTCGGTTAAGAAACGTGATGCTTTGTTTATGCAACCACTTGACATTCGGCGGTCACTTTAGAATTTGTCGTTTCCTAATACTCGTGGGCTGGCTCTTGGGCCAATCTCGGGCTCATTCGCTCTGTTCTCCTTGGAGTACACATACCCAGACTCACTTACTGACTTCTTCCACACTATGTGAGGTCTCGGCACGCTATAAGAAAATCTGTTTGCATAGCTTTTAAAATATCTTTATGGACTTTAAAAGTGTCGTTAAAAGTAAATTTGGAACGCATAAAAATAGCTTCCACAACCAGGTTCGGTGACCGGTGCCGAAGTCCGTTGAATGAGGAATCCCATTAGATATCTATGTCGTAAAATAGATAGTGCCGTAGAGTTAGTTACTAACACTTAGCAGTATTTGCGTCATTGATGGTTTGTAATAAAGCTACAGAACTTAATTTAACGTAGGTTAAAAATCAGTTGACGTCTGTTCAAAGAGTCTTGTAATCTCGAGTTGCATAGCACAAACTCAAGAGATGTATTATGTAATCAATATATTGAGTTTGGTTGCTGTATATTTAAGTCTTAGTTTAAGTGTTTCATACTACATTACAGATTGACCTTGATATTTCTGCCGCCCATCCGTCACCGCTTTTCGTCCAGGCCCTATTGACTGACAAGTGGGCGCTACCATGCGCGGCGGACTCTTTCTCTCATTAGTTTTCCTATCTATATGTACGTTGTAGTATATTTTGTTATTCGTTTCAGGCGTCCTCCTTTCCAATGTTTCATGTGAACCTTATTATCCTCAGGGTTTAATGTAAGTTGGATGCTTTGCAATAAATGGTATTTTGTTAGTCTCGATGATGCGGACGCACCTTTGGACAATATTGAATATGATGTGAGTTTATTTGCTAAAATTCATTTGGTATCGCCAAATTTAGCTTTTCCAAACATGGTGCGCAAATCGCCCTTTTTTACGTGGCAACTAGCAAATTTTGAGATTCACTGGGATTTAGTTTTTTTGCTTTATGGAGCATCAGAGAAGGTCTCGGGCTAACATTTTTTTGTTTTTTTTTTAGAAGGAAAATGAAGGTGATTTTAGACGTGAGTTCTTTTGATCTAGTGTTATATGCTAACCGCCTTGGTAACTTTGCGTTTTGCAGGCCTTAAGCTTTATTCTTATCACACTAGTTGGAGAAAGAAACTTGTTGGAAGTGAAGAAAAAAGTCTCGTCAAAATCGACTCCGAAACAACCTACTAAGCCGCTCCCATCTGTGTCCAAATCAAAGATTTCCAAAAAAGAATCTCATTCTCTAAAACCGGAAGTGAAGAAGTCCCAGAAATTAAATCCAGTTCATTTGAAACGGGTTCCAGAGTCTGTGGTGCACAAGCAAGCAAAAGCACATCATCTTGTGGGCAAAAATGATAGTAGGAAATGGGTACCCACTTTTGAGGACCACGACTGCGATGGAATTCCTGACGACCAAGACGACGATGTTGATAATGATGGGCTGTTGGATCGAACACAGGATTCTGATTGGGATGGTCTTCTCAACCATGTTGACGAAGACGATGATAACGATGGTATGCATGTAAAAATCTGCCACAAAATGCTTTTTCCTAGAGTTTTGTCTTTCTACCTGCTCTTTCGTTTTATTTGCAAAAGTTAATGCAACTGTTCGTGTAGCTTAGGCTTCATTTACCTGAAGCTATGGCTTATGTAACGTTAGTCAATGGGGAATTAAATTGCAGTTTTCATGAGAACTATACAAATGCTAGGTAACTTCTTTCGGATTTTGTGATTTAAAGCGTTTTATGTTATATGAGGTGGTTTATAAGGTTTTATGAATAGGGGTGTTTGAAGTAGGGGTTACTCTAGGCTTTAGACCCTTCCTCTGGGGTTCTATCGAAGGTAGTTTTCTTTCAGAGGCCTTGTTGGGCCTAGTAAGGGTTACTAGTCGACTAGAAAAGCAAGAAAAGTGGGATGATTTACTGATGTGCCTCCTGTGAGTCGTCTTCACGCTCCATTGTAATGGCATTCGAATTTAATTCCTCCATCCCGCCACCATGAGATGGTTAAACGCTCAACATTCATTAAATTTGATGCACTGTTGCTCTAAATCTTTCATATCAAATGCATTACAACTTCCTAGATTCGTCCGATCCCAAATCACTCAGCCACAATACCACTGTCAATACAGTTGTTCTGTTATTAAATTATTGAGTTTCGTCGATACCTTCAACGTTATCTCATTCCACATATCCAAGTTCAGCTGTTGCCTTTTGCAAGGAATGCAGAACATTTAGTCCTTAAGCTTCTTCGCTGTAGGAATCCCCGACAAAGAGGACGAAGATGCCAACGGCGATGGAATCCCAGACTGCCGGCTCGACACCACAGATCACAAGTTTAAATTGCGCTATGGCAACAAAAAGAAGGTCTTCGACAGCGATATGGACGGCATCCCAGATGATGTGGATCTGGATGACGATAATAATGGAATTCCTGATATGCTGGAGGACAGAAATGGTGATCAGATCCCTGACTTCCTGGAACCCGTCATCGACGAATGTATGTGCTCTTTTACTCCGTCTTTAAATCAGCTTTATTTGTCTCCTCTCAAGAAACACCCTTGATACTTATTTAGCTTAGCAAAATTACATCGTTTGTGCATTCCATCGCGTATCTACCCATTCATCCACGCATACATCCACACATGCCTGCAATGCTTCCAACTTTTATAGATTTGAAATGTGAACACGGAAAGACGTGCAGTAAGTTATCCCTATGTCTGGCTGGCTGTCCTTCTCTCTCTACTTCTGCGTCTAGTTGTCAAGCTAGGCACATTAGAAGCATGATTCGACTAACGATTTTCGTAGGAAGTTATTTTAGTCCTTCCAAATTGTCGAAAGAGTATGCATGTTCCAGAAGTCCACCCAGACACGACCTATAGCCTTGGCTTTCCGTTGCATGGACGTGTCGATTGTCTGTGTTCCAGTTTGGCCTAGCGTTTAATGAAATATTTAGAATTAGCGCGACTTCCTTCTATCATTTAGAGCTGAAACTTGCTACATTATTGTTTTTATTCGGTCAGGTTGTGGATTTTCGACCAATAAAATATAATTCGGTTAGCCTCCTTGATTTCACTTGGAGCACTGTTGGTTATTTTAAATGTTAAGTCGTTATCTTCTGACCTGTCAACGTCCATGGTGCCCCAAATTACACTGAGGCTATTGTATTAATCAGAGCTCCACAATCCTGAAAATTTCGCCATATCAGTTGCTGTAATTGCTATTGGTAATTTTGCGACGCGTAAAATTTTATTTTGGACGAGTCATTACATATAAAAGTAAAACATTACACGAAGAACTGGTTGAGGAATATGGGGCAGCTCTGGCTCCCCTAGAATGTGGTCTTATCATATCATTGAGACCCTACTTAACTCTTCTATCCGGTCACCTTCATTTCTCTTGCAGAACCTACCTTAGTAGGTAGGTTAAAAATGTGGAAAAATTCCGTCTGAAAAGTGCATTGACGCTCAGAACCGAAGTAGGCTATTTAAACTATCTAATTAATTGTGTGGAGTTCTAACAGCCCACTGCCCGTGTCTGCGGTGACATCACGAGGTGGTGGATTTGGTAACCGAAATTCTACTTGGTCACTGTGCCGACGACAACGTCGGCACAGTCGTATCGAACGCGCTACATCAGATCACGCAGAGGATCAGTTATTTTGTTTCCTATATGCACTTCTCCCATTGGTAAGTTGGTGTGGCCCTAGCCCCTATCGATTTCTTGCTCCCCCCAACTGACGGCCAATTAGCGCTGTGTATGTCCCCCTGCGTGCGTGTGCACGCATGTAAACGAGGCAACTACCGCCGATGCATCCGCTTGCCACGTGCGCATGGCAGCCATCGCTATTGTGGATGCAGAGTGAAGGGTAGCACCTGGACAAAGGTGAATGTCACCGGTTCCTTGCCATCCTCAATAAGGCTTGAAAGGCGAATTTAGTAAAATTGGGGAGAGAGAGGAGAGTTTTTTGTGTTCTACAACTAGAGCTCATTAGGTTCTGGTAAGAGTCGGTGATGTGCTTGTCGACCGCCAGAGTATTGCTTCTGCTTATGTTGTCAAACGTTGGTGTCAAATTAATTCCACTGTTACACGGAAGAAAAACGCAAATAAGCGTTGATATGGGGCTTCATTTAATCATTTAATAAAAGCAGTTACAAGTTTTATTGGCTGTCAGCCTTTAAACTCGATTGTCAAAGTTGATAGTGAAGATGAATGGTTTTGCGGAGCGAGTTTCTTGGAAAACGAATCACCTACTCTTTCGGTTGGTGTTCTTAATTTTCCACTCTTGAAAAATTCTTATTTCCATTCCCGGGGTTCAATTCTCAGAATATTTTTTTCTTTTTTGCCTTGCTGTAAACAATTTTTAGACATCTGGCTTATGTGGGCACTGACCACACTTAGGGTATGTGATTTGTTATCTTTTAACCGAATAAAGTAAGAACAAGCCTTTAAAGCACTTCAACTGCGGATGTGTTGCCCCTTCAAATATGCAAAGTATGTCTAACATCCCCTCCCCGTTTCCCATTTTGATTGGCCAGTTCAAGGCCATCTCTTGGATTAGGGCTATTCCCACATTGTTTCTCCTTTTGCTAAAATAACTTTTGCATGCGGAGGGAATGAAGTTCTTATCTGCATAGGTACATGTCATCTGTTCTGGGTCCAAGGATGATTTGGTAAAAATTAAGACGACTATATTTGTTCGCTTGAAAAATTTTTATTTTAACTTGAAGAGGTGGCAAATACTGATCCAAGCTGTGACAATCCTTGTCGAGCATAACTGTAAAATCCTTTACTCTGTCGCGGTCATTTGTTACTTTGCTGTCCGTTCTTCCTCCTTCCTGACTTCATGATGGGAAATCCCCAAATTCGCCAATATCTTTTTTTGGTTCTTCTTAACTAATGTCAATTCTTGAAAGGGAATTTTCGTACCTGTTTTACATTTTTCATGGAATGTAGCACGTCTCATCTCGATGTCAATCATCTTTTCTAACGCTGATACTTTTCGTAAACACGAACACAGACTGTTTTGCCGTCTAGAATGGTAAAGCATAAGGCCCAGCATACCCATCCATGTTCATCGAAACAGCATGCTTCCTTTAGTTTACCATTGTTAGAAGGAAATAATGCGATTGAACATTTTCGTCTTCTCTTCTCCCTTCCGCCCTCCCTTATTTTCCTTTTTGTGAAGTCAACGCTATGCATTGACGACTTTTAACCATAAAATCGCATGGGTGTCGTGTTTTAGCTTAAAAGTGGGTAATTCAGTGCCTATTCGAGCTCTATACTGAGATTTATTCTCATTTACAGTAAGAACTCTGGACGATGTAGTGCGACTGAACAAAATGATGGCTGCTGTTGGTTGGAGCGATCGTGACTGTGATGGAATTCCTGATCACCTAGATCCGGACGATGACAACGATGGATATTTCGACAAGAAACAGGTAAGCAAGAATGGATCAAAATTTCCCTTTTAAAAATGCACTTTACTCCTCTTGATGTAATGCTAACCAGTTGGAAACGAAGGCGATTTTTCTTTAAGACCATAATTAGAAGTATTTTTATTACATTTTAATGTCTCCTCTCGTCCTCTCCTTGCAGCTAAATACTAGGCCCAAGGTGATGATAAAGGTCGGAATTTCACTTGCTAGGGTAGTTCATTTGGGCGTAGAAGAAAATGTGCTCGAGTGAATTTCCGAGACGTCACTTCTTTGCTAGGTAAAGTTGGAAATAAAAGCGATATGATAGGTTGTGTATCAGGTTGCTTCATGGGATGAACTACATGAGTCAGGGAGCTACCACAGGAAGGAAGGCAAATAGTTGCGCTAGCAACACTTAGTTACGGTGTTTCTTCAAGCTCCAAATATCTACAGTGTAGCGCTTCGAATGCGCTATTTTGGAGGTGCAGCGAGGCGTATTAGAAATCGACAAGAGTGTCTTGGAGTCTGTCGGTTTGGTGACAGGGTCGCGACAATTTCACAAGTCGTGAATTATGCATCGCCTTGCCTCGTGTATGCGTATTTTCCTATCCACTTCTGCTGATGTTTTTTATTCACTGTGGTAAACCCCAAAATGTCGCTTTACTTTAACTGTAGAATGACAAGCAGGCAAATTTTCCTGTCAAATAAATTGTTGACAGAATTTCTACCGATCAGTGAGCGTTTCTGACCTGGTTTGCGTGATTGCCCTCACTTCTAGTGACCCGAATTTCGAGTTTCACTTCAATACGCAGTTGGTCCA
Source organism: Hydatigera taeniaeformis (assembly GCA_900622495.1). Classification (NCBI taxonomy): domain Eukaryota; kingdom Metazoa; phylum Platyhelminthes; class Cestoda; order Cyclophyllidea; family Taeniidae; genus Hydatigera; species Hydatigera taeniaeformis. The sequence continues at coordinate 45,330 of UYWX01020419.1, read as the reverse complement.
ACGGTCAAAACTACCAAATACTTGTTTTGGCTAGTTGTATTTTAATTTTGATGAACCACAAAAAGATCTGAAACCGCTTGGGTGTGAAAATGAAGTGCCACAGCTTCACCAAATCGTAGCACTTTCATCGGCAATAAATTGAAGTGCTCTGAGTGATCACTTTTGTACTATGTTAGACGCTTTTTGTTGGGAGCAGAGCTTTGGAATGTAGGTTGCTTGCTTTTTCCCTCGCAAATGGGAAGAATGGTTGTAGAGACGCTTGCGAAGCACTTTATGGGGAAAGCAAATGGCTACTATACACACACTTTTTAGCCGCAAACTGTAACAAGCCAACTGTTGGCTCCGGGTGCACTATTTGCAACCCCGTGCGCGACTGCTACAACACGATAACCTATTGTAGGAGAAATTAAGAGGAAAGAAGGTTATTCGAGGGGGGCAGCAGAATCTTACTTTATTTGCATAACATTCAGTCTGAATGTCAAGTCGATGCGCATACTGGCAAATTGATGATCTTACAGGAGCTAACGTTGACTCTATTGGTTTGTTTAGTTGTCATTTAATAGGAATGCAGCTTGTGAAATCCTCTCTTCTAAACGAATTTGCTTTTCCAGGACAGTGATCGAGATGGCATCCTCAACGAATACGACGACGACGATGACAATGATGGCATCCCTGATATTGAGGATTTGGATGCAAACGGAGATGGTATTCCGGATTGCATCATTCAGGTAATTTTTTCCCCTGTCTGAGAGTGGGAAAGTCCATCCGGTGTCAACTTCCGCATCCATGTATAGATATTGTCTCCCTTGATGTTGCACCCTTTTCTCCTTAATTTGTACCCATACTTCCAACAGAACTACAAAAGTTCCTTGCCCATTCCCCTTAATGGAGTATTTGAAAAGATACCAAAAGTGGGTCATTAGAGTTTTGAAGGTGATGAGCAGTCCTTTCCACATTGGCACGCTGCATTCAGTAAGGTTTCCTCCTTTTGACCCTTCGAGATCACGTATTCCTGGTGCTGCTCCTGACTAATAGCAGATAATCATGGATTTTGAAGGCCATCAAAAAAACCGTTTCCCCGTGGACAATCTCACTCCATTGGTAAGCAGGTCAACAAGTAGTTGATTATCACAAAAATTCGTCTTCCACCTACTTGTAAAGTGTGCACTGCTCCGCTATAGATGTGCTTGTTATCCTGTCGAATATTATTTACTGATTGGGATTGAGATCGCAGCATGCTTGGAAGATAAGTAGGAGGCACTTCTTCCCTTTTTTCAAGGAAGAGCGACGAAAAGAGCGAGCTGTAGACGAGTATGCACTGCCTCCTTATCTGAGGCTTTGCAAGGACATAGAGACATATAACAAATGTAACTAAGGTTCAACAACCGATGGTTGGAGCCGGTCTTTCAACAAACTAAATTGTTTGATTTTCCAGTTTACATTTGTTTTGACCAAAAAAAGTTTTGTAGGTCTTAACGGTGACTGCTGTAGCACAATTTTATTTATCTGTTTCACATTTACCACCGCCGCTGAAAATAGCAGTCACCTTTTTGCTACTGTTAGAGGCAATTTGGAAGGCTCCATTGAATGACTTATGAGATGTGGGGAAATGCAAAGTGCCAACATTTCCGAAATTGTGGTGCACATTAGAGCTGGGGAGAGGCAAACGTTGTACTACTGACTTGGATTTAAGTAGACTGTGTGGCCTTTAGGATTCCGATGGCGATGGGATTCCCGATCACATCGATACCGACGATGACAACGACGGTATTCCGGACCTCAAAGACCCAAATCACAAATTCTTCAATTTCTTCCGTGACAGCGATAATGTAAGCTCATTTAACTTTTTGAGTGTTTCAATTAATGTCTCCATAATTTTACTGAATTGCATAAATTTTGCTTTGGATTTGGTTGTCAAGTAAGGTTTTTGCATTTTCTTTCTATGTTTTGATAAACACGTGAGCGGTAAAAAGGAAAGCTTCCACTAAACAGAAGGTCTGCGAGTTAACGTTGACACTGTGCTGAAGGCGCAGAGTGGAAGTGAAATCCTTAGGGATCGAAAGGTTGACAATAGCCAAATAAAAATTAAACCGCTACATTTTTCAGGCGCCTTCCAGCTGCCTCCAACGTGACTGAATCTTAAAACACAAATTGAGTTAATTTATTTGAGGCTTGTCCTATTTCACGTCTTTTCAATGTCCTGGGACTGTAGTTTCTCCTCTAGCCCCAGTAAACCAACTCAGTTTGGAAGGGTATTCACTTTTAAAGTCTCCTTGTTCAGGGCTGCTGTAGTCTGTGCTGATGAATAAATGTGCACTTAAATGCGACTGTGCTTGCCGTTCACTTAAATGGGATGTCAACATGCATCAGTTCGGCTGTGAAGCTTAGCGTTAATGTCAGCTTTGCCCAACAGTAGGCAATTAATCAGAAAGTTAAGTCGGATAAGTGGACGCTCCAACAAATTGTCTCATGTTCGTCCGTATTTTGGAATTGGTCCACTAAACTACCAATCACTGAATGCGTGGACCAACTTGAAGGGAAAATTAGGCCCCAGTTTCTCCTTTGGTTTTAGGACGGAATTCCAGATATTCTCGACCGAGACGATGACAACGATGGAATTCCTGACCATCTTGACACCGATGGAGTTCGAGGCCTTGGTATTGACTCTGACGGTGACGGGTTCCCGGATGCCATTGATGATGATATGAATGATGATGGCATTCCTGACCACCTCCAGGATCATGATTGTGATGGTATTCCAGACATCATCGATCCTGACGATGATAACGATGGATTCTTTGACAACAAGCAGGTGAATACTAAGCTTTGTAGCAAAGAGAACGTGGTACTCCAATAGAGGTAAATTAAATAATGTGCTTCGTATGTGCCTTTAGGATAGCGATAATGATGGGATACTCAACGAATGGGATGATGACGACGACAATGATGGTATACCTGGTGAGTTTTCCGCAATCTGTCTTTTCTGTCAGTGAGGAGAAGTTAACTAAAGCGAACATGGATTGAATAGTGTATGACCTGAAAGAACCATTTCCTTAGTCTGAAATAAAAATTCATTGGACCAAGCCGTCATTTGCCATTGACTTGTATCGTTTCTCCTAGATTCTGAAGACGAGGACTCAAATGGTGATGGTATACCCGACTGTCAACCAAGAGATTCTGATGGTGACGGTATTCCGGACCATCTGGACGATGATGACGACAATGATGGCATTCCTGACCACTTGGACCCTGATCATATGGCCTTCTTAATGTATAAACCTAAAAATCTCGAAGCTATGACGGGTTAGTCTTGGTGTCTTTTCGGACATCGTGATCCGTAGTCACCTCATCTAACCTCATGCGTTTGCTATCAATCTCAGCTATTAATTTATCATCTTGTCTTATCAAACGCCTTTCCGCCTGATCATGGTGATGGACCTCTTTGACTGCTCTATACTCTCAATAAAATGCGGTCTTTTTTCCTAGCTCAACAAGCACAACACGAGGCAAACACAATGGCGGCTGACTTGGGTGATCCGGGAGACAAGGATTGTGATGGAATTCCAGACGAAGAGGACGATGATATGGATAATGATGGAAAGATTGATCGAACACAAGACTCTGACTGGGATGGTCTACTCAATCACATTGACGACGATGATGATAATGATGGTGCGACTCGTAGACATACTTGACGTCTAATTGTTTTATTTCTTTTTCTTCCAGGCATTCCAGACTATCTGGATCCCGACGCAAACGGGGATGGAATTCCTGATTGCAATCGCAATAAGTCAGTGCGCTACCACGTAGTTCGAAGTTTTGGTGGAACTATAAAGAAAGTGATCAAGGTTCGTCAATTGACCGAGGAGGAGGATGCATTAACCCGACTGAAGGAAGCAGTCGATCATCGACTTCATCGCATTCGTGCACTCATGGATCCAAGTGTATTGCAGCCCACTCCGACTCAATTTGTGAAGAGTACACGAGCACCAATCATCACTCATCCGATGGGAAAGAAGATGATGACTGTGACACAAACAGCTCCAGCGAAGAAGGTTGTGCCTCCGAAGAGGATGAAAACAGAGGCAACTTTTGTGAAGAAGAATCCTACGGGCAAAGTAAGTATACCAACAGGACAGATGGGCAAAAGAAAACTGGCGGGACTCTATCTGAGGAGATACGGAGGTGATGAAAACCTCTTTGATGAGGAAGATTTGGATGTAGAAGCAGACAGTGAAGCAGTAAGTTTAAACTGTTTGTCATTTACCTAAACTCGGTTAGTCTACTACAAGCCGTTGGTGAACGTTTCAGCATGCTCTACAAATTATCACTGGAATACATCTTTTTTTTTTCCACATTTCTATCCAAATGGATCATTTATTTTGACTTTCTGCTTCCATTGGTCGATGCTCTCTATCCCTATTGTACACTAGACTTCTAGTGTTGCAAAGCCGTTGAGGGTCCACTTGTCCTTTACGAGCGTGTCGTGAGCTTTGGTCATTTCCTCTTTCTTAACACCCTCTAAAGAATACTTACGAAGAAGCGATTGGGCAGTGTGGCTAATTGTCGTACATTCCACCCTCCAATGTTTGCATTCCTCCTACCATTTGGCATACTTCGTCACACGACAAGAGACTGCTCATTCTCAATGAGTGTGGTGGTACCGGTGCCGATTTTGAGTGAAATTGGGAGGTTCAAAGATGCTTGTTGTATAATGCCGGAGAGGAGATGCTTGGCTAGAAGTGACATAACCCAAGTTTAAAAAAGGCAGTTGTAAAAGTGAAGTGTAAAACTCTGCCTTCGTTGAGACGCGTTTAGCAAATTTATGCTTAATTGCGTTTAAACGTTAGGATGATGAATCTGTCGATGACGAATTCGAGGATGATTTCGACGAAGAGGTAGAAGACGATGCCTCTTATTCCTTATCCGTTGATAACGATGTCCTGGTATTCGATACTGCTGAGGGCTCGGAACAATTCCCTTCCATGCGCGATTTTGGTGCATTTTCTGATGGAGGTGATGAGAGTGACGACGATGAAGAAGGTAGAGAGAGACGAGAGGGTGGTTTGTGCTGACAGCATGGTTGCATGGGCGGATTTTAGCAAAAGCATGATGGTTGCTTGCGCGGGCATGATCAGTCGGTGGTAGTGTCCCCTTAACATCTTGCTGAGACTTCTATTGTACTGAAGGGAATTGTTGATCCATCTTGTTTTCTGTCCCTTTTTAACTTAGGGGAGTTTGTTCAAGATGATGTTCCACCATTCTTTGGTCGAAGACTGCTTCAGAAGAGTGTTAAAAAGCCTCCAGTAGCGGTTGTAAAGAAACCCAAAGTGCCTCCAAAGCAGACAGGCAAGAAACAGATGTCAAGAGGTGAAACCATCAGCGATTATCTAAAGGACGATGATGGGGATGGCATTCCTAATTACCTGGACAAGGATCACAAACTCTACAAAGCAGAAGCTGTAAAGAAGCCGGCTGCGTGCTCTAAGAAGGATGGGTCATGCAAGCAGACTAATGTATCCAAATCGAAGCCTTCCTTGAAAGACTCCGACAAAGATGGCATTCCTGACTATCTAGAAGATGAGGATGGTGATGGAATCCCGAACTATCTTGATGAAGACACTCCTGCATTTTCTCAGCGCTATCAATTCTATATGAAGTTAATTAAAATGTTGGATTCTGATGGAGACAAAATTCCTGATGTGTTGGAAGTGGACTCAGACTCTGATGGGGCACCTGATTTCCTAACTGACGATGACAAGGATGGAATGCTAGACTACTATGAGGATGACGATGGTGACGGGATACCTAATATGCTAGACCGTGATAGCAAGTTCTTTGTCTTGAAGGCAAAAAAGCTTCCGAAACATGTCGACCGCGATGGCGATGGTGTTCCGGATCATCTTCAGGGTGATAAAGATGGAGATGGGATCCCGGACTACTTGGCGGATGATGATGGAGATGGGATCCCAAACTTCCTCGAAGATGATGACAACGATGGGATCCCCAACTTCTTGGAAGACTCAGACGGCGATGGAATTCCAAACTACCTCGATGATGAACCCACCGTCCCGAAGAAGGTAAAGACAAAACCACAAGCCCCAAAAATTACTAAAAAGGGTAAAAGTGGCAAATCGCGTCATGGTAAACGTCTCACTGTTGCTGATTCTGACAACGACGGAATCTCGGACCTAATGGAGGATGATGATGATGACGGCATCCCGAATTTCCTTGATGATTCGGACGGAGATGGTATTCCAAACTATATGGACAAAGACAGTCGGTACTACATGAAAACAAGAGTGAAGAAGCTTGTGCTAACTGATAGGGATAAAGATGGCATTCCTGATTCTTGCGCTGGTGACAGTGATAATGATGGAATTCCCGACTACCTAGAAGATGCTGATGGCGATGGCATTCCAGATTGCATTGACTTAGACGTCGCTACTCATCAGATACCCAAGCAAACGCAGAAGTTGGCTCGATTTGTTGACAGTGATGGTGATGGTGTTATGGATCATCTGGAAGACGAGAATAGCGATGGAATCCCCGATGCTCTTGAGGGTGACGCCAACGGTGATGGAGTTCCCGATTACTTGGAAGATGCTGATGGTGATGGAATCCCTGATTATCTTGAAGATGCTGATGGCGATGGTATTCCCGACTATCTGGATGAAGACCCAAGTATATTCACACTGACTCACTTCAAACAGGCAAAACTTTCATCAAAAATCGACAAGGATGGCGATGGGATTCCTGACGCCTTAACGGTTGACTCAGATGGTGATGGTATCCCTGACTATTTGGAGGATTCTGATGGTGATGGAATTCCTGACTATTTGGAGGATCAAGATGGAGACGGCATTCCAAATTATCTTGACACTGATGCCAGCATCGATACGGATCTTCCTATTGTTGCTCCTTCCGATGATAATGATGATGACGTTGACTTTAATGATGATGTGTTTCAACAGGATACTAACAACAACGGAATTCCCGATTACCTTGAGGACTGGGATGGCGACGGTATCCCGAACTACCTTGAGGATGCGGACAATGATGGTATTCCAGATTACATGGATAAAAAAGACAATCGAAAGAAGAATAAATTATCATGGAAGCTTGTGAGGGCAAGGAGAATGAAGGATGAGGATAATGATGGGATCCCGGATGATCTGGAAGGGGATTCTGACGGAGATGGAATTCCTGATTATATGGAAGACGAAGATGGTGATGGTATTCCTGACTACCTAGATGATGATGTGGATGGTGACGGTGTCGATGACGATGAGGATGATGATGATGGAAACGGAATTCCTGATTACTTGGAAGGTGATAGTGATGGAGACGGTATTCCGGATTACATGGAGGATGAAGATGGTGATGGTATTCCAGACTACTTAGATGAGGACTCTAATGGTGACGGGATTCCAGATCACCTGGAAGGTGACAATGACGGCGATGGCGTTCCTGACTACCTAGAGGATTCGGATGGTGATGGTATTCCAGATTATTTGGATGAGGATGATGATAACGATGGAATACCGGATCAGCTTGATGCTGATGTGGATGGGAATGGGATTCCTGACTATCTAGAAAAGGACTCTGATGGAGATGGAATTCCTGACTACAAAGAAGATGCAGATGGTGATGGCATTCCGGATTATCTTGATGATGATGCTGATGGAAATGGGATTCCAGATCATTTGGAGGGAGATTCTGATGGCGATGGGATTCCCGATTATAAGGAGGATTCCGATGGTGATGGAATCCCTGACTATTTGGACGATGATGATGATAATGACGGTATTCCAGATACCGAAGATGAAGATGATGATGGAGATGGTGTTCCAGATGAGCAGGAAGACAGTGATGGGGATGGTATTCCTGATTATCTCGACGACGATGACGATAACGATGGGGTTCCAGATGCTCTAGACACTGATGATAATGGCAACGGTATTCCAGATTACCTAGAAGGCGATTCAGATGGAGATGGGATTCCTGACTACAAAGAAGATGCTGATGGTGATGGTATTCCCGATTATTTGGACGACGATGACGACAATGATGGAATTCCCGATTATCTCGATGATGATGACGATGGCAATGGCATTCCCGATGATCTTGAAGGTGATTCTGATGGTGATGGTATTCCAGACTATCAGGAAGATGAGGACGGGGATGGGATTCCCGACTACCTTGATGAAGACTCTCAAGCTTTTCGAGGAAAGAAGGGACTCCCACCAGTGACCTCTACCAAAGTTCCCAATCGACCGATAGTTGGGTATAGGAAGGGTAGGTCGATGGTTGCCATTTTTTTTTTAACGTAAAATGTCAAAATAACTTTATTGTGTACTCTCCCTTGTTTTAGTGATTGACAAAAATAAGAACTGGCGCCCAGATCATTTAGAGATGAAAGACACTGATGGTGATGGGGTGATAGATCTCTATGATGAAGATGACGACAATGATGGGATTCCAGATGTCGAAGGTACTTCATATCTCTTCGCCCTGCACGCACGCAGCATTAACTGTGGAACCACGCACTCATATACACTAGCAACTTGGACAGTCTGCTTTCACTTGCCTGTCTGCTTCCGAGATGTGCTTTGTGATTCACTCCCTCTTTTGTGCACCGCACTTGTGAATAATCGTACGCACCACTTGTACTTATTTAAATTAAGTAGTGCCTCATTCAAGTTACGCCGCATAGTGTGGTGCATGATGGCGATCGTTACCTTGGCATAGCAGCTTCCAACTCAACGCTTGAGCTTCTTCCCTTTAAGCTAACATTTTATCAAAACATGGAAAGGCATTAATTTTGGTCAAATCAAGGTGATACACTGTTACTTTTGGGTTTTATCGTATCAGACGATGATGATGACAACGATGGGATGCCCGATATTTACGAAGACAAAGATGGAAATCAAATGCTGGATTATTTGGAAGCAAAGGATACCGATGGTGATGGGATTCCCGACTATCTAGACGACGATGACGATAATGATGGGATTCCTGATCACCTTGATGATGACGATGATAATGATGGTAAGGGCAAATTTGGTCACAAACTATTTTTTGTTCCTCCTATTTTAACTTACCCCACTGTAATGACATAGTGTGTAAACTTTCACAAAATTGACCATTTAACATGTTTTTAAATTTCACAGGAATTCCAGATGATGAGGAAGACGAGAATATGAATTCGGTTCCTGACTCAATGGAAATGAAGGATTCCGATGGTGATGGTATGTTGTTGGTTTGAATAACCTCATCTGTGGGGCAAAAGTCCAGAAATTTTCTTGCATTTGGATTGTTGTGGCAGCCCAGATGACTTTGAGCACTTGCTTGTGTCGCCCCTTCATGCGCCTACTTTGACAATGAGGGGGTGGTAGCATCAATAGTATAAATGGAGTTGTGTGGCACCAGTGCAGAAGTTGAACTGAAGGAGACTAGAGTGCTTGTCTATCGCTTTCTCATAGGCATTATCGACCTTATGGACACTGATGATGACAACGACGGGATCCCTGACTACCTCGACAACGACGATGATGGGGATGGTATCCCAGATGACAAAGAGGATTCTGATGGCGATGGAATCCCTGACAGACAGGAGAAGACTCGACCTCCCAGAAAAATCCCACAATTGCCCACAAAGATAGGTGAGTTAGCCTTGTCTTTACGCCTATGTTCCGGTTCCTTTCATCGGTTCGTTTTTTACTGGCTGATTAACCGATTGGCCCATTACCGAACTCAGACAAATGTTTTTGATCACAAAATTCGGTAAAGAATGTGACTAAATCTGGTTTCTGAAACGAGTCGAGACCACTTTCTCGAAATCATTGGAGCTAATTTTAATCTTGCGTTGAAGCTTATTGCAAAGAAGGAGTGATTTTATCGCCCGATCATCTTCTGTTTCGTCAAGAGATTGATCACGCAAAATCCTTTGTTCGTTCAGGTTTGAACTGCAAATCCACTCTTGTCTTAGCAGTGTGAAAATAAATATCCATTAGAAGGTTCTTCAGCCCCACCATATCGCCTGGTGCTTTTATGCATTTCAGCTGGAAAGCCAATAACCGCGAAACCGCCTCCGATCACAAAACCGACAAAACCGGCCACTGATCCGAGTAATTCCACTATAGCTTTATGCCTTCAGACTCCATGCATGCGCAAGTCTTCATTCTGATCGCACTTCCATGAATTTTTAGCCTTTCAAACTCTTGCTAAGCCATCGATCAAACCCGGTAATCGCATGACCGTTGATGTAGACCGTAGTCCACCTGTTATGCTCGTTAGTTCAACACTCAAAATGAATGCTTGTTACCATTACAAGGGAATTCGGTGTCCTGAAAATCATGGCGAAGACGAGTTGTTATCTCACATCGCCTTATGTTCGGGCGTTAGGAGCTTGGGCATCAGTCGGGGAATGTAGTACTTCAAATACCTTGGCTTTTTTCACTCAAAGAAATTTTTTGTTGTAGTTCTTTGGATTCATTTTGGCTTCCCAAGTGTTTGCCTTCAGATAGTTATTACTTTCTTCCTCGATTTCAGCACTCAAAACAGATCTTCTTTGAACCCCTAAATAAGGAGGAAATGCAAATCTAATTCCATCTCCTCTATGGATGGGCATATTTGAGGTTGCCTGGTCTCGGATGGGCCAAGTGTGCATTAGTTTGGATTTTGTAGTCAAAATGACGATTTCTTCTGAACGGTTGTCTTCCAGACCGTGGTCTCCCTAGCTACGCAAATACTTAGATTACGGCACTGACTCTCGTCATCGTCATCATCCAAGCTAGTGGTTTAATCATGCCTCATCTCCTTCTTCCGGAAACTTACTTATTAAGTATTTTGCTTTGTTAGCTGATTTCATTAAGCAGTTAACGTTAATGGCTTAGTTTGCGAATGTATTAACCTCTGCTTTTAGGTAATGCATTCCTTCGTAAACCCTTTCATTTATTAAAGCAAAAGGCTCTTTTGATGAGTTTGTGGATTGTACGAGCTTGAAAAGTATGCAATTAGCATTATTGAGAAGGGGGAGCAAGGGCTTCATCTCTGTTAGGCAGTAAATCATTCCACAAGCACACAGTCCACCCTCTTGGGATTTGATTTGTGCGAGTGATTCTTGTTCCATCCTCCTATGGAGAGATGCTTTGAAAGATTGAGTCCATAGTTGACGAAGACAATGAAATCACGCCTTATTTCTTACAGCCAAAGTGATGACATCGGGAAGGAAGGTGAAGAGGGCAGGAGACGATGAGGCACTGAGTAATTCCTACCTCCTATCCACCATCCGAGCGCATATTCAAATCACTCTGAGCCCAATGCTCTCAGGTTTGTTGGGTTGACAAGGGTGCTACCAGCACCTACTAATCAATTAATGGTAATAATAACCACCCATAGTGCTCTAATCTCTCCCATCGCCCTGCCCAAGCATGGCTTCGGTGTCTCCTGATATCAATTTTAGCAGATATCTGTTTCGTTAGGAATGCTTCAGTGAAGGCCTGAATGCCTCTTGATGTTGTCACAAAAACGCAGCAACTAATCAGTGGTTCAAACGGTTACTACTACTGGAAAGGAGTGAATTCCTTCAATGGTACTAATTGCTCCATTTTTTTTTCAATCAACCCTATAAGAAGACCTTCAAAGTTCTGTCCAAAACATGACAGACCCGCATGGTTTCTGCTGTATGTGTGCGGAGTCCTCAGACACTTTCATACCTCATTTCAATTACACGATGTTCGATTTAATTTAGTTATTTTGTTGTGGTAGTGAGGAGACCACAACCGTGCTTCTCTAAAATAGAAGCATCATTTTGGTGTGAGAATCACTGCAATGCGATGCTTTGGTCGAAGAAGGCGAGTTCGCGCATGGTCGGTTGCGGATGACTTGGTGGATGTGGTAGAGGGTTGGGGCGTGGGAAGACACGTCGCATCAAAAGCTACTCTCGTAGAGAACAATCAACACCTTTTCATTGAAGTACGAGAAGAGCTAAAGATGAGGAAGTCAATTTTGGAACACGCTGCTCTTCATTAATGCATGTTTGTGGATACGCATCTGTCTAGCATTTTCCACAATTTTTATTTTCGGTGGTTGCAAACAGTGCATACTTAATTCATTTCCCGAGGACAGTAATGCTAGGAGACTTTGGCATGCTGATCTTACATGATAGGTCACAATTGACAACCGCGACTATGATTAAAATGCCTATCAAAACTTGGTGTATCAGAGGGTTTCTGATCACGTCGCCCTTAATGCGTTCTCCAGTTTTGCCATCGCAGTCCATTACCCACGTCATGAGGCCTCAGTGGCACAAAACGACCTGCTCCATGAGGTAGACACGCGCCGTCATCCGCACAACCTACTGCAGGTCATTGCAGGGAGGTAACTTGAGATCTACACACATCGCCTTGATCTCCTTGCGGACATTCAAGGCTCGTCTAAAAGGTTATTGTCAAATGGCAGCCTTTTACCGCTGTCTTCCTGTACCTATTTCCTTTGCTCAATTAGTCCACATCTAAATACACGTTCCTCCTCTGCGGGGTTATTAATAGGACGTTTTCACTTTGAAAGTGCCCAAACTGTACTGTCACCACTTAAATCCGTTATCCTCAGGTTTTGATGTCCTTTGTCAAGGGGGGTGACGTATATTTCCATCTCCGTTTGATATCAGTTCACTATTCAACTGACAACGATCAATTAATTCCATTGCGAGGTGATGTTGAGCCATCCTTTTTGGACGCTATGCTTGAACTAGTCAAAATCCTGCCTCTTTTGAAGAGCATTTACATCATGTTAGAGCTTCCTTCACCTGCATGCCATTATGCACGAAATGCGGCTAAATCTGATTGACCAGAAAACGCAATATTTGTGCATCCATTTTCTTTCAGAGAAAGGGCCGGCGAAGAAGCGGCCGGTACTTGATAGCGACACTGATGACGACGAGGTGAAATCGGTTTTTGGAAAAGCACCAAAACCAAAGCGAAAGGCACCTACATACTCCGACGAAAATGACGAGTCTTCGAAGCCCTCAGTTCTACGACAGGTGGTGCAAACTGTACTTCGACGCATGGAAGCCGTATTTGGTGTGGATGAGTAGATCTGCACTCTCCCGTGCTTTAGGTGTAGCCGGCCTCCTCGTAGCCCGAGGAGGCTCATTTCCCGCTCATCTTTCGCTCAAAATGCACACGCATACACATGTCACATTTCTGCCGCCATCATGGATACTACACTTAACTTGAGAGCTCTAGTTTTCTCCCCTTCTCACTCTCTTTACATATTTGTGTATGATGCCCGGAGTGAGACTTCAACATCCACTTCTTAGTCAGCTCTCACGTCCCCTTTCGAACACACTTTACTTCCTGCGTATGTGCGTGCGTCTGTGTACCGGCTTTAGTCACTCATCCCCTAACCGACCCCCTGTGACCTATTGCCTTCTCCCCGTTTCTCATCTTTGCTCATACCCTCATGCCGTCCTGCTGATTTCGAAATGAAATCGAGTGAGGGTAGAGCGAACTGCCTCAGTGGAGTATGCTAAAACAAATACTTTATTTGTATGTAGTCTCTCCTTCTATCATGGTCATGGGTTGGGATTTGGTGCGCTCTTGTGGCCTATCTTAATTAGTCAGTAACGCCCAAATTTTAAGCCAAATAAAAGAATGGATTTAACTTAACTATTTCACTTCACGCTGATGTGACTTCTGGGTGGTTACTCGCAAAAGGTCAATCCGAGTGCAGGCACTGCAACCACTCGAGAGTATCTCATGTCGACCATACTCCGAAGTCAAACAGTTGAAAGTACTCCCATCAACAAGTTCTGGTCTTTCTCCAATTCGCTTTCCTACTGCTGTTCAACTGCTTGCTTTGGGGGCACTCAACAAACCGTTTGATGCCATTCAACGATTCAGAGTGGGAAGTTGAGGATCGCATACTCGGGATTGGATTAGCTTTTGGTCCCATTGTTTCCCCGCAAACGTCTCAAACCATGCAAAGTTATATATTTTCAAGGGCCCGGCGCATTATCTAAGACCCCAAGTCAAATGTTATTTGCTTTTGTCTGTTCAGTAAGCTGACCTCAAAGATCCAAACTACAGAATTTAGCGACTAATGATGTAAGTAATGCTATAAAGATGGTGGCAGAAGGACCGAAAATTCGAAAGATCCTTACACATAGCCTGACTAAAACAACCTGCTTTTGCAAAGCAAGAGACACGTATAACTCCACCAGATCAACATTTGCAACAACTACTTATGAAGTTAATTAAGTAGGTTACAGAGAAGCATGTGCGTACACTAGTACAGGCAAGGAGGGCACACAGAAGCAGCAGGAGTAAAGGTTGAACGGCAGGGATGGGAAGAAGTAGTGTGAGAAAGTGGAATGCCAGGGATTGCAAGGGGAAAGGAGGAGCCGGTCTACGTGACAAGAACTCCAGAGGAAGCGGAGGCTGATGAGGCACCACCACCCCCCTTTTCACCGCTGCTACTGCTGCTAGCAGCAGTACCGCCACTACCATTGTCAACAGGCTCTTCACCAGCCAAACGGATCTTGTGCTCCTCCTTGTAAACCTGAAGTTCTATTCCTTTCTCGTCAAATTGGCGACGTAGAACCTCTAGAGCCTCAGCCATCTATAAAGTATGATTAAACAAGCTTCAAGTCAAGAGGCACTTAAATTAGAAGTCGTACAGCCATTCTTGAAGTATAGACTGAAGCGAAGCCCTTTGAAACATCAAACGGAAGCATTGAGTTTCAGATCTCGCGTTGATTAGTGCATCAAAGCAACTACTTTCAAGGTGGTGTGAGAAATCATGATTCTCTGATAACAATAGTCCAATCTAATCATTCGTTTATCACGTCTTTCACCTTACAAAGGTACGCCATTCCCAAATTGGCAGCTGACTGCCTTGTGATTAGAAATGGCATTGACACTCCAGTACTGGTTGGACATACTTCCTTCCTTAAGGGTGTGCGTGCTCGTACGCGTGCAAATGAGGGTTTGGAGGCAAGGTCCTTCATTTGTCAACATTCAAACGTCATTTATTACGACAGCGGCCCACTTACTCGACGGGCAATAACTCGAAGGCGTGTGAGAAAACCTATTTTATCACTCAGAACAAAGGACTTAAAAGTTGGGCTGGTTAAACTCTCCCACAGTAGCCGTGTGATGGTAAATCTGCGTGAGAGGCCCTAAGCTCGAAGCGCCGATGGTCGCATCAAGTTCGAAGTTCATTTATCCGACTCCATTTAAGAGGTGTAATAATACCGGCAAATAAATGGCGATGGTGAAGAATAGCAGCCATTTAATAAATGAAGTGGCCTCGTTAGCTTAAGTCTTCGGGAAGTTCTAAAATATGACAAGGAGTCCATAAGACGAACAATCTGCATATGGTTAGCTAACCATAGATAAAAGACAACAAACAAAAGATGAATAAGTGACAGGAAAGACGTATATCCGCATATTCAGCACCACATTAGGCCCAAATTGCAATGGGAGGTGTAGTTACCACATACAAAGATCAAAAATAACTTGACTTCATTCATTTTGTCGTTCATTTGGAAAAAAAACAACCAAAAATCAAACAAAGACTAGGTATCTAAAGCGCCAAACGTCCATAAAATGGCATTTTAAAGTGCAACCCTCCAACACCAAACGAGCAGTGCCGATCGGTGATGCGAGTAGGAAATTATTTTTCGGAAGTAAGAAATACAAAGCGTGAATGCGCTGCTGTTTCACAGAAAGAGCACCGCCAACCCTAAAGACACTCTCAGGAGGTATTAGACAATAAATCTCATTAGTCTTGTCCACCATTACATCTCGGAGAAAAAACCAATATATATGAGGATTCATAAAACACCAGTCCCTAAACAATCGAATTTTCCAATGGAATGAAGAAAACGTAGCTCCCAAGCTCACCCAAACACAGTAACCTTTTGCTTTCGCAATTTTCATGGAAGGAGAAACTACCATGGACCAGAAATGCGAATTTTTGTGTGGGAGGTGCGATTCATTTTCATTTTCGAGAATGCAAAAAAGGTTAAGTTAATTGTCCCACTCACACAAAACGCCAAATTCCCTTTTCTGTCACTGGTTAGCGCATCAGCTCGTCTACGAAACTAATTGTGTAGCAGATGAAAGGCCACTTTGCAAACACTTCGATGTTTCAGTCAAAATGACTCAATTCTAACAAATAGAGTAGAGAGAAGTCATAATCAAACATTAGTTTTAGTGAGCTCAATATGATGGAAATGTGAGGCTTGGTACACAGTTTGAAGGAGTTTTGCATGGGTAAATAAAAAGATGTTAATGAGATAAAGGTGGAATTGCAGTAAAGAGAGAGCGAAACAATCAAATTGAGTACAGTTGACTACACAAAATAAAACGCTAGCTCAATCGATACAGCAAAGGCTTTGTTAGCCAAAATGCATAATAGGATCCAAGTGCAACGTCTAAACAACCAAATTGGGGCGCATTATTATTGTTTCAGACAAAAATGACTGCAGTTCACTCCAATGAAAGAATGAAATAGACTTCAATAAGTGTTCATTCCATTACAACAGCACGAAACTCAAACATCCGAAAAAGAAACACCAAGCTACTGTATTTTCGCAATAGACAAGATTTAACCAGTGGCCAAACACGAATGTCTTTCCTTGAGCACAAGAAATCAGATGCTGACGCTTCAGATCACTTACGATAGTGCCATTTTTCTAAAGCTTACAGAAGATTTATAATGCCGAAAATTTTAAGCAATGACAAATTACTGATTTGTCATGAAGCAATACAGATTCAAAGAACTACTTTAATGAATTTCATTGACAGCCGCTACAAAATAAACCAAAAATGGATAGAACTTGATCTTTAAAATAGTGGCTGGCATGTATTGGTCGGGAGCAATAAATCTTACACATTGTCTGTTGACAACGCAATAGCACACAAAATCGAAACCAACGGAACGGAACGTTTCGTAGAAAGACAAGAGTCTTTCCAGGGAATAGAATTAACAGGTAATTTTGAGACCTTAAAGAACTGAGAAAAGTGTAGTAGAAACTCGCAAGAGGAATCAGTTTACGCAGCAATTTAGCAATCCACTAGCTTTCACGTTGGAGTGTGATTCAATAAACAAATATTTTTCCGGCCACACAACGAATGAATAAAGTTTCGCATCCACTTAAAACACAAAGCGAACCTCAAGACAGGGATCCGAAAATGAGCTAGTAGTTACGTAGAAAAAACCAGTGTTCTAGCAATAATCAGCATAAACTTTCAGATTTAATTTGTGTGGCCTCAATAAAGTGTCGTAGAATTCCTCACATATTTCAATTAAAACGGGATAATGGACAAAATGGACTTGCCTTCTTTTCATTTGCTATGAGCGCAGGAAGGACATGCTTCACCTGCCGTTCAACAAGTACGCCATCGATTAATCGGAAGCATTTTCGTTCAGAATCGACGTTCTTTAGCACCTTTATGACCATGCTACAAGAGGGAATAACTATAAAAATTATTATCGTAAAATAAATGCAAAAGTTGTGATGCTTTGGATACTATTCATAGTGGAAGGCAACTAACTTGAAACAAAAATTCCGATAGTACGAAGATCGAATAAAAAAGCCGGATACAAAAGAGGGGTGAGGTAAATGCAACGAAAGTGATAATACACTTAATAAAACCGAAATGTTTTCAGTTTGTTGGAGTGGCATCACCTATTAATCTTAGTTCAAGATAGTTAATAAAAAGGACTTCTGCACTCTCTCAGTGTTTGAAAACCGTTGACGCAAGTAAGAGAACAAGCACTCATGGAATTTCACACACAGGAACAATGCAGCATCACATAACTGCCTTCTTACTTATGCTCTCTCTGGTCCATCTCGAGTCCAGTAATCTTACTAGCTATGGCTCTCTGCTCATAACGCAGCTTCTGAAACCCCTCAACTATCTGTTCCTCAGTCAGCAACTTAGTCTTCTCTGCAGGTGCGCACATATTGCTCTGATATCAATGCACACAAACGCTAGTATATGTACCAGGGGTGGATTGGTCTAGCAAAAGCCATGGTTTCAACCGTTTTCAGAGGTGGAAAACTGTATTTAAAGACCAAATTTAGAGCACGTAAGTGGGTAGTAAAAAAAATAAATAAAGCTGAGGTTAATTGTAACCATCTTATTTATTAATTTCGGATTTGTAAAAAAGCAAATGTTCGCTAATTCTTGCAAAGCAAATTCTCAGCCCATGAAAAAGTCGAATAATTCGCATGTATTCTGTTTTTGCACCACTGAATTCTTTGTTTATGTCACTACCTGACATTTGGCGGTCACTTTAGAATTTTTCTGGTCCCTGTACATGTGGGCTGGCCTTTGGGCTACGCTCAAACTCCATTTGCCCTGTCGTCTTCGGAGTACATGTATTCGACCTCAGTTATGCGTTCTTTCACCTTATGGGAAGCCTCGGGACGCTACAGATACCTCCTGACGATTGGCTGTCATTTCCGTATTCTTCTTACCCTTGCACGCCTGAATTGGCCTTTGGGCCATGCCAAGGTGCATTCTCTTCCTACCGTTTTAGAGTACAGGAGCTTAGTCTGGTTTATCATATTCTTCCACCGAATGCGAAGTCTTGGAGCGCTACACTATTGATTTTCGTACCACTCGCTTAGCGCAACCAAGTGGAACCTGTTCTCACTAGTGTAGAAGCGTTTGTGCCGTTTCCAAAAATGAATGCATTAATACGAGAAGCATGAGCCACAAATTTCTGAGTAAAATTCCAAGAAACTTGAAAGGGTTTGTGACAGAATCTAATAATTAAGACAAATTAGTGTTTATACCGGCTTGGTAGCCTTGTTTGGTATGTAGCTTTTCCATTCATTTTTGGACTAGCATGTTTTGTGGCAGTCAATGCACAATCGATGTGCAATCTTCCCTTTCGCTTCGATCAAAAGCCGATTTCGTTCTGTTTCTTACTCCCATGTGTTTAATTGCTTGCATAAACTTAAGCCTTTCGACATGGCCCGAAAAGCAGCCCACTGAGCCAAGACACTACGGTCATCGATGTACGGTGACAGAAACAGAGGCAAAATAGTACATAGTGTCTGTAAGGCATTGAGAGGGTCCGCTGAGCTAATACATGCATTCTTTGGGAAATATGAGGGATTGGACTTTACTATGGTGTAAAGGCCAGTCCACGCGCAAAAGGGCACGACAGGCACCAAATGATCCGCCGGACACCTTTTTGCATCGGCTATCGCAGCGTTAAGGAGTCTTTAGAAAACATCCACTAGACAGTTTTAACAGTCATCAGCTTTTATGCAAACAAGGAAAATACACTTCTTCAGTGCAGTAAAACTGATAGAATCGAAATTGTTTACTTCTGTCCCCTTCATAGCATTCTCAGTTTTCTATTAGGCAAATAGAAGCCGCGGATTAAAGGTTATTTTGTCTGGTAGAAGCAAGATGGGTGTCAAAATCGCTACCACATATAGACGCCAAAATTTTCCTACAGGTACTACAACTACACCTTGAAGCTTCCCCCACTGCAGTCCATAGTATAAAGCATTGGTGATCCGCGCCTTCCTATTGAGTGTTACGTTCCACAATGCAGGGCTTGAGTACGCAATTTAAATAGCAAGAAAAGGGCTTCAAATTTGGTGTGGTCTAGATGTCATCATAAACCCAGGAGAAGCATTAAAATCGCTAAAGTCCTCGTCATGGAGGACTATAATCGAGCACTATCCTAGATATATGTCCCAGTTCAACTTTCTATTTTGACTAATGTTAAAAAAAAACACTCACAATCCAATTGCCCACCTTTGTAACCGAGAGAAGACACTTGAAGTCAAAGCCACTGAATGCTCTCAGCAGCTTAAGGTGGATTTCAACTTTGACTTGAATCCAGTAATTTCGGGGACTACAGATTCTGTGGAATATTATGTCTGCAAAGGGTTTGGCGATGAATCACTGCTCAAAAATGATTTGTAATAAATGAATGTCAAACGTGACGCGGACCTTTGTGATATAGTTTTAGCAATGCAATGTTTTGCACCATTAACTACTACTATGTTTGTTGATCCCTTTGGTGAGCTTTCCGCTCTTAACTGATCTCTATGGCCTTCGAATCATGCCAAACCCTCACCTCTTGCTCTACTTCATGTATAGAAGCTTTCTGCCATGCGCAGTGTGTTCTACGAGCAAATGAGAAGTATTGCGATGCTATATGCAAATTACTACACTATTGCATTCATGGATCTGGTAGGTTAGCCAGAATATGGAGTGAAACAAAGCATCGCTCATTTTAGCTAAAACCGGTGTAGCGCCATTAAAGGTGTGGAGACTTGAAACCAGGACTAAATGCACAATTTCAAAAAAAAAACCCAAAAGACTTGAAGCTTTAGGCGTGACCCAAAGGTCAGCTCACCAAAAGGAAGTACTGGAAGAGTTGTACTGGTTGTAATGCTTTGTTTATGCGACTATATGACGTTTGGCGGTTACTTTAGGACTTGTCTGGGCCCTGTACACGTGGACTGGCCTTCTGGTCACGCTCAGGTCCCATTTCTCTTATTGCTTTCGGAATACGTGTATTCAACCTCACTTATGCCTTCTACTACCCCATTGCAAGCCTCGGGACGCTACACTGGTCGCCATCGATTCTCATAATCAACCAAATCGTTGCATTTTGCTGAAAAAAAAGATGTATTTAAAACATGCAATGCGTCCGCAGCTAATGACTACCCAAGACGTGCATACTAGCTAAAAGCAAAGCGGTTAAACAAAACATGTAACTATTGTAAAGTTTGCCTGCCTACCCTCAGACTCCTGAGCTTTGGACTTCAGGAGAGGGTTATTTGAGGAAGCTTTATTCGAAATCACGTGCAGAAAGAAAAGAAATAGGGAGAATTGATAAGGCGGAAAGCCACTGTCACACTAATAAGTATCTTTACAGCCTTCACTCACTGAGATTGTGTTAAAACTGATTTCTCGCCTCTCCCCTATAAAGGCGAACTTAAACCATTAGTATATACCACAATCTTTACCAGAATTTGGGCAGAAGAGCAACGCACGCGGATCTGCCATCTATCCTACACCTACACAACTTTACAGTAAGACTATTTTATCAGATTTTAGTGCTATTGGAATTTTTAAGCAGAGGAATTTTTAAAAGTTACTGCGCAGTGATAATAAATTTTAGTAATACTAGTAGTAATATTTTTATCATGACTTTCATTTCCCTAATTTTTGAGACAGAATAGGCTTTATGTATTGCAAAGCCGAGTCAAAATCTGCTTACATTAACATGATTAATAAATCTAAGTGATTTCAAATATCTTTTACAGATATTTTTGTTCAACTAATTTTTATATGCTGTGCCTTCGGCGCACTTTTTGTCTCCGTGGCGTGTTGTTTTCGAGCTTAGTATGTTCTTTTCTAATGAGTTGCTCTCACTGCGGAAGGGGCGCTTTGGCGTTTTGTGGTAAGGCTTTGGTGCCTTTCTTTTTTTAAGGTTGGCAGCTACGCGTGGTCTCACACGCGTGAATAAGCGCGATATACTTGCCGTCGATGTTACGAGCTCATGGTATTATGGATCATTCATTATTAATTCCTGTTTAGTTCCGAGCTACTGGATTACGTTAATGGCTCTAAAAAGTCTCGGCTTTCTTTATACCTTGCAGCGCAACTAATGTATGGTTTGTGCAGGGTCTACGTGGAAAAAGTATGCATCATTTTGCGTAAGTGATTAGATTATCAATTATCCCTACTCTTCTGATGTTCTCATGGACAAATTTTCTTTATTCCTACTTTTTTGCATTTACATAACAATTTCGAATAACAGGTGACGCCAATGATTTGTATTCTCGGACGTTGGTAACTTTCCGACCCCATTCTGTACAAATAGATGACATTCGGTAAACGCTGGTTCTGTTTTTGTTAGGACGCCGGTTTATTGTTTCGCAGAGTGCAGCGTTTTTTCCTCGGTGATCTGCATCCATTTTGACCTGTTTTTCTTTCCACCGTAGCAAATCACGAAGTAAATCGTGCTGTGATGTCGATATTGAAATTCCACTTGCATCGAATGATGATTTTGGCTCCTTCAATCTACTAGGGCAACTTGTTGTCCCACAATCGGATTTTGAGATCGTTAGTTGGGTTTCCTCT
The DNA here is from genome assembly GCA_900622495.1 of Hydatigera taeniaeformis. Lineage (NCBI taxonomy): Eukaryota > Metazoa > Platyhelminthes > Cestoda > Cyclophyllidea > Taeniidae > Hydatigera > Hydatigera taeniaeformis. The sequence goes on along the minus strand of UYWX01020419.1, from coordinate 23,191 downwards.
TGACTTTTTTGTAGTCTATGCCTAGTTTGGATAACTCATTCTCTTTCCAAGCACGATTGGAAGACATAACGCTCATTGACACAGCGATGACACCAAAAGTAAGTTCGGGTAAAAGTTGTTACGGGTATTAGACTGAATCTGGACTCCTGTTCGGCGAAGACTTCCAGACGGAACTTCTATCCGACCTTCTGGGTGATGGCGCTTCTGCATCAGCTGAAGCTGTCTGTAGTTTATTTCGAGATTCCTCCCCAAGCAAAGTGTAATTGTTTTTCTTTCATTTGGACCAACGCATTGGATACCTCATTCCACCGTTTTATCTTGATATTTAGACGGCGGTCTGTGTTGAATTTAAGCTCCGATGACAAGGAGAAGTATGGTGCTTTTATGTCATTTATGCCATTCTACATAGTCGAATGTGTGCTGAGAACATCCTTCCTCATGAAAACACTTTGGAACTTCCCCACTGTCGACGCAAGCGCATACGGCGATCGTCAGTTTATGGGTACGTTTTCTGATTTACTCGCGAAACCTCCTTCGTGCCTCTTTTGTTACAGACTCAATGATATCGACGAGCAGCTAAAAGGAGAAGAGAGTCAGATACTTCCAAATGAGTAAGTTGTTTCTTCCTATGATGACAATGGAGTGCATTAGACGGTTGATTCGATGCTTTTTCCTCATCATTTTACAATCGATCGATCGCTTGAAAGTGGTTTTGATCTTGTCTGAGGATATTTCTTCTCGATTTTGATTTCGGTCAATATTTTGGATTTCAGAATCGTAGCGCCCACTCTCACGGAAACTGGAGCTCAGTGTATTTCTGAGTAAGAGCTGCGTTTTCACCCAGACCATTTATGTTTATGGATTACTATTGAATGTCTTAAGTGAAATGCCATATAATAGCTATTTTAGTGATGTATAGGAGTGTTTACGCTAATTTGCCATGTTTTTCCAGCTCATCGGTTTAGTATGTATGAATGGTTTCTGCATCACTGGATATGATGCCATTATTCACTTGTCCAGGAAGTGAAGAACCGATTGGCCTCTCTGTCCTTAAAACAATGTTCGGTTACCTATGCCTAATATCAAGGCGAAACTAATATGGTCCCTTTTCTTCGCTCTTACAGATCTCAAATGCTCACGGCCTGTCAAGAGGACTCTTCTACGGCAAGGTCTGTTTCTTTGCGAAATTGGCAATGGTCTCTTGGGTTTTCGTTACAAATCAAAGCCTTCAACCTCCAGAATTTCCCTCTTTTGGCACTTCGGATCCTTACGATTGTGTTCCACTTTTTAGGATACACCTTTCTGAAATTAGTGCTGTTGCATCTTTCGCCGAGGTGTAAGTTTGTGAATTGTTTTGTGGGTTAGTAGTTCGTGGTCATCCCTCTTGAACTAACCTTAAGGCTGGCTGCAGTTTTGTTAATCTGGGTTGTGTGTAAGGGAGTCTGAAAGCCGTCTAAGAAGAAAAAAACATGCAGATTAAGTACCGATACGTGAGTTCTTATTATATGAGTCGGGTGGTGGATTTTTCAACAAAGCTGATGGCATTTTGCTCAATGATAGCCAACCACGTTTGTGCGAGGATTTTGTCTTGGAGCGATGGTATTTTCTGGGAATGAGGAAGTTGGATGGTTGGCAATTTTCTACCTCAGAGCGGACATCGAGGTCGCTTTTTGACACGAAACTCATTCAGACGATTATATTGAGCAATTGTAGATGAAGCACTGCGCACTTTTAGTTCACCTTGTTTTGTTCGCTGGTTGCGTTGTAAGGCGTCATCACGCACCTTTTTATCGCTGCGGCACCTTTTGTTGTTTCCTCTGATGCCGCCATCCTCGCACTACAGATTTTAACTTGGACGTATCTAATGTCATCGTTTTGTTCGCCTTTTGATGTTCATTTCCTTCGCACAGGTTTAGGAAACGTCCTTTAGTCATCGTCATGGTTGCTTATGTCATCATGGTTTCAAATAGTCTCCCAACCCTACTGGGGTGGGATGTTCACGTGGCAAGCCTCGGAGAGCAAGTACCACCTATAGCAATTAGTTTCTAATTTCTTCCATAAATGTTATAAAAGTGCACTGTTTTCCTTCGCTTGCCAAATAATTGCGGCTAAAGGGATTTCATTTTCCCAAGTATGTGTGAGTCAATGATATACCAACCACTGCGGATTTCTAAGGAACTCCTTCATTTTCACATGGCTTTTGCCGTCCTAGATGTGATAGAACGACTGTCACTAATTTACCTTCATCCACTTATTCGATGATATACACTTGAAATAAGAGTTAAAAGTCTCATCGAAACGGTCAGAAATCCAGACATTAATGGAAGAATTTGCATTGCGTTGTGCTATCACAGGGTCTCAACTGAATTGATGTCGAATTTTGTTTGTATGGTTGGTACTCATCTGATGGCTCTACTTTGAGACCTGGGAAAGGATACTCATCTTTTTATGCCAGTAACATTGTGCGGATGGCGATCATCGGCGGCCGGAATTTTTTCCTCTTACTCTCCAGGATGTGTGTTTGCTAATTAGTGGGTTCTGCAGAGGTGATGGGATTAAGCATTCCCCATTTTTCACCTTACACTGGACCCAAAATTGACTTCTCTGCTTTCTTTTCCTAGAGGTCTGGCTGTCGTGAAGCCGTCCTCTCTCATGACGAGCAACATTAGCCCACCTTTTAGGTTCTCTCGATGCAATACTTGATGTTTTTAGAGTCGGAGAGCAGTGCCACTTTCTAGTAGGTGACACAGGTACTCATAAGTTTATAGACGGGCTTTTTTTTGCATAACTGCCATAAGGATAGATTCATATAGTAGGAAGCCATTTTTAAGCTATTTTGAAGAGGTTCAAACCTGAGACATATTCCAACATAAGATTTTTCTGCTTTACCTCAGGCGTCAAGCCCAGGAGGGAAGTGTTAAAACTCCCCTAGTAGCAGAAGGGTAAGTAAATGGTTCTTTGATGAATCGTGGGATCTACTTGTTGATAAATTCATTGTTATTCACTTTCGTTACGCTTGCAGTTTCACTTTTAGCCTCTCGTTCTGCTTTTTGATCCAAGCACTAAACAGCCTATGGGACTCCTCAGCACTCCCTCCCAAATCTCCCTTTCATCAACACTTCTACAATTTTAATGATGATTAGGGCCACTTTTAACAGTGGGTGGGTTAGAGCTCCCATTCAAATTTCTCTTCCATTCTTCACCTTTCCATATTCTAGTTTTAAGTTCACGTTATCGCAAACGGTGGGGAGTTCATTTCCTTCATTCAGATTTTCCTCCTGATGTTGAGGGCTCTGCAACGATGTTAGAGGCGAGAGCCTCCCAATCTTACCTTGTGGCATGTTTAATGTTGAGGCTTTCTAAGCCTGAGCTTATCAGTGCATTGTACACTCGTCTGCTCTCAGTGAAGCCAAGTTCGATCAGGTTTCACTCGGATGCATATCTAAGAGGGTTCGATATCTCCACGTATCATTTGCAGTCAACTCGTGTAGAAATTAACCAAACTCATTTGATCGCCTTACACTATGCTGTTTTCCAGAGTCGGTTCTTTAGTCCATAGGGAAGTATCATTGTTGTACTTCTGTGAAGCTTTGCAGTCCACGCCAACTGTCATCTCAAAGTCACTATCCTTTCATTCATTCTCCTGCAGACTTTCGGGTTTTATGGATTTTGAGGATATAACACAAGTACTGTTTGTTCGCTCCCATGGGTTCTACAGAGGTGATGGAGTGTAGTGCCTCTGTTCACCCTACACTGAGCCCAAAATTAATTCGTGCTTGTTCCCACCTCGTGGGGGTCAGATGTTTTATGCCTGTCCTCTTTTTCCTACAAGCAACACCTCTATGTATAAAATGGACGTTTGTTTTTTGTAGGAAATCTGCTAATTTTATGTTCTCTTCTTTCTTTTCAGGGCTCAAGGTTCTGGAGTTGCTCCAACAAAGTCGCTTCAACATGATGAGTGAGTAACTCAGCAACTTTATGCTAACATAAATTCTCAGCAGTTACGCATCCTAGCATTTTCCCCCCTTTCAGCCTTCGATCCAATGCGAATGCTCCGCAAGGTACCAGTCCCAAGCGTCGACGTGTGGACTCTGCGGTCGACGCAAGTGACATTTCAGTTCGCAACTCATCTCTTGATCTCGAGTATCCAAGACCTTGTGCTGCCTCTTCAGCCGTAAAGTGTGTCATGTTTTGTCGACTTATCCTCTGCTTTATATTTTTGCTTCGCTCACAGTTTTGTGGGTCTTATCAAGGTGAATGGTCAACTTGCAGGTGATTATCAACGGGAAAACTTGACTGTGATTATTACTGAACTCTAGGAGGGTTGACAAATTGCTTGACACCAATGGCGACGCAGACGAAGGCCACTCATTTCATACATAAACCGTGGCTGTATTGCGAGGACCCTAACATTAGGGATAAGTCTTTATAGCATGTTAGTGGTTTAGGAGGGCTCTTGAATTTCACTTTTTGGGCGCTTTTCAGCCTTAGGAACGCAGGGGACGGGGTGCAATGTGACCAGACTATCAGACTTTCAGGTGACTGGTGAAATGGCATTCACTCCTTGCGAGGCCCAAGGAAACGAATCTCAGAAGGTGCACAAGAGTTGATGATGGATTAACAGAAATTAGGCAGTGAGGACCAGGCTCGGAGTTCTGCATTTACTCTGTCTCTCTTCCTACTGCCCTATTTTGATCGCATTCAGTTGCTAGAATTGTGAGGGGATATCATGAGATTTTGTAAATTGCATATCTCCAAAGCGTTATTACACGTAGCTCCATAATTGACGTTCTCAAGTCAGTTGTCGATTCGTCTGTCAGTTTCATAGTTAATCCCAAGAATAGGATGAATGCAAGTATGTCGCATGTCTTTACAAGTTTTTTGATTGGTTGACAAAATTTCCCTTCTAATGTGCATGCCTTTAAATGCACGGGTATGGTAATTTTTTTTGCGTTGGAATTCGATGGATCAAATCTTTTGCCTCTTGAGGCGTGGCGCCTACATGTCATGCTCATAATAAGTTCGAAAATTCTACAGTGTTCAGCAAATTTGTAATTCCTTTCTATCAGGTCAAAGCCGTCTCAGGTGACTTTTGGGGCCCTTCATATCTCTCAACTCTCCGTTCGAGATGTACAAGTTTCTCCACCACGTCGTCGTCGTCGTCGTCGTCGTCGCAACTGCCGATTGGTAATAGATGAAGTGCTTCAGCTATCGAAGGCGGAGATTATGAGGAACTTTGAGACAAGTCACGATGGCTTGCGCACGAGAGCGGAGATTCTGGCCCCGGCAGCTTCAGAGGCGCATCCAAGACGTGCAAGATCGTTCTACGTTGATCGATTACTCGCGCTGCCTGCGAATTGGGAACTGGCCATTAGTCGAACGCTGAGTGAGGTTGGTGCATTCTTCTAAGCTCTCGATAGGAGGCTGGGATATTTGAATGATTAATGATTAATTTCATTGACATGACTATCTATTATCAGTCTTTTCTTCTCAGCTTTGGCGTTCCAAACGTCGTCTTTGTGAATCGATGCCACTGGAAGACTCCCACCCCTTTTCCAGCTGTGCCTCGCGCTCCAATCTAGGCAGTATTCGCGAGTCTGTGACAGAATCCTCCCGTGAAGAGGCTCGAGGTACAATGAGTGAGCAGTTTTCGGGCCTCTTTGCTCCTCGTGTTTCCTCTCTGGGTCTGGCGCGAGCCTCGTCCAGTCAAGATCAGGAACAGGAGGGGCGTAGTCTTCATGCGCCTGTCTCGACTCAGAGTATCACCATCCCAGAGGAAGGAATGCTCCCACCTTCAGTAGAACCGCCAACCATTCACGAGACAACGTTGTTAGCGCCTGAGAGTGAGTGAGAATCTGGATGAGAGAAATCAGTGATGATTTTGAATGAACATCTAGTGATTTAATGTTGGTTTTTTAGTTCCACCTCCTCAATTGGAAGAAGAAAAGCTGGAGTCGATGACTGAAGGTTGGTTTGTATATGTTGAAAGGTTTGTCTTAGTTCGGGTAGAAGTTTGAAGAGCTACAAGAATGAGTGGGGAGTCGAATTTTAGATGGTGGCTGACCGCAGATATTGATGAGTATGGATAGATAAATGTGTGCTTAAAATATTTGGGCTGCTAAATTCTCTTGTCTAAAGCGTTTGAGTTGTGGAAGGCAACTGCATAGCTTGGTGAAAGCTTTCGTCTTTACACTAAACATTTGCGAACTGTGTTAAGGTATTTAATAAGTTTGAACAATTGAATTAACTGTTGGTCCACTCCATGGTTATTCCTCCTCTGGACCAAAGGGACACTGTCGACTACGGAGCTTTTTTACCTCTAGGAGTCACAAGATTACAGTTCTTCTAAAGTTCTCTCAGCATTCGTTACTGGTAAAACCGCCAACTTGACAACTGTTATGGCCTTTTTCATAGTCCATTAATTCAAACCCCTTCAAGATTCTCAAAAGTGAGCAATGTTGAAGTTAATATCTGCCCACGGTGGAGTAGTCTAGGTTGGATTGTGTAACTCTGTCCCATTTTTATCATAACATCATTTATATGGCGTCAAGGTAATTATTTTCTTTTGTCTGCAAAAATTTAGGACCCCTTCAGCAGTCTTTGGCGCCTTTTGGTGATGTGCCTCCTTTCTATGTCAGTGAAACGGCACTTTGGAGGTAGTGTAGAGCGTCCATTTTTTCCTCTTCCTCTTGTCCTCTACTCTATTTTTGCACTCTTATTCTTTGTCAGTACCATCCAAAAAGTTTCTGGAAGCGATGAGTCAACGGTGGAGTTCTCCCGACTTCTAGCGCCTTCTACTACTCGAAAACAAGCTGCCAAAGCCTTCCACCACCTCCTCTGTACTCGCTTTTCTTCCATTTTACTACCATCTTTCATCTCTTGTCAGCGTCACGAATGCCCTTTTTGTGGTGATTTTTAGGTCTCTCGAAGAGGGGTCGTGTTCGGGTGTCCCAAAATGCGGCGTTCGAGGAAATTTTTATTACCCCTTTGAATGTCCACTAGGAGTGGTCCTTTTTAAAACCATTCGTTTTAAAGTTTATCGTGTACCTTTTTTAGCCTAAATTAAATTAAAGAATTTCTATTTTTACTATTTATGCCTTTCCCATCGTCTCAGATGATTCTCCATTGGGGATTCTGCAAGTCTGACTCGACTGGGGGGATCAGGTCATCAGTAGGGCAGTCAATTGAGCTACAACGTTCGTTCTGTGGCGGCGTTGTGCCTTGAATGGATGAGTCTGGGAGGGGCCTCATTGCGGTCGCGTGGGATGGTTGGTGTGTGTATCTGGCTGAAAACAACGTAAGTGCAGTTGCGCAAAACCTATTCGTCACTTTGATCGTCTAGACAAATAGCCGCTTGACCCTCTGGTCGGTTTGAAATTGTCCCCAAATCCTTTTCAACTTGGGGAAATTTAGACTTCCACCTTCAGATGGTTGCTATTCCATCCTTCGCCTCTATTCATTTGACAGGAAGTTCTTAGCATTGCAGGAATTGGGGCAAATGGTTTTCAAAAGCAGAGTTAAATTAGCAGTCGTTAGATTTGCCCAGCGTTTCGATTTAGGGTGAGGAGTTTACCGCCCCAGTTGGCAGCTATTTGGGTCGTAGATAGGATGTCACTTCGTCCGCTGAGAATTTTCGTGTGTTCATCAGGTCAAATATCACCAACAATGCACATGAATTTTTACTTATCGCGATGGAAGTTTGGCAGCTTTCATTACTCGTCGGTGGTACTTTTGCACGCCACCTTTTCCGACTCTGCCACAAATGATGATGATGAATTCGAGAAGTTATCATATTCATGTCAGATTTCGAACTGGGCATTTCAATGGCGCTATAAAATTGTTTCATCAATGACTTGTTGTACAATTAAAGGCCAGCAAGAAAATTTTAATTTATTATTAATGAGAACACATTACTTGCTAACATCATGATAAAATTACTGGTGAATAACATTAAAGCATCTTTCCCTTTCTCAGAGCTTGCAATTGTTTGAGCAAAGTAAACATATTTTTTTAAGAAAATTGTCCCCAGGTGGCCATCGGACTTTGATTGCCGATTGAAAATCGATATTTGTACAATTAAAGACTAGGAAGTGGTGATAACAGGTGGGATGGCGGAGGAATGATGCACATGTGGATGAAAGGAGCAATTTCATTCTGTCTTTTTTTGGATACAGTTAGCATTCGCAATCCATATGGCATGCAGGCGGAGGGAAAGTGGGTAGAAAACAGTGTGCGACAGAACTATATTTCATTGATCGGAGATTTGAAATGCCTCATATCGTGCAACCTGTGGTTGAGATATATCATTGTTGACTGATTTGGGCATAGATGTGTCAATAAGTGAATTTTGCCATTTGGAGACCGTCGAAGTCACAAAAATGGTTCGCAGTGTTTAGCAATAAGAGTTCGTAAGTATCCATCAAAGATACACCTGGTTCCTGACTCTCAGCCCTTCCCTACAATGTTGGGGTAAATAACTACAAATTCAGATCGCCCTTAAGGTGTCCCATTATGGATCGTGATTTTCAAAGACCTGAACGGAGGATGAACTAGGAGTAATGTTTGACAAAACTCGAAACCTTTACCTCGTTACTGACCGCAACTGACACAAAGTTAAGCTAAATAAATATGTCGAAGTCTTGAACTTGAAGCACTGCCCGTGTGGAACTTGGATAGGTGGTTGAGCAGGGCTCATGGAAGGTATTGACTTCATGGTTAGGCATCAGGGTTGATCATTCTGTTAATGACTGTGTCTTGCGGAAGATGCTTGAATCACCAGTACTTGTCCATTATGGATAGCCGCCTGACATTGGGGAGTACCGTGTTGATGAATTTGTAGGATTAGCTGCAAAAGGCTATGAAATTGACGCAGCACTCATAAGCGCCTGTTTTCTAAGTTGACGAGAGGAGGTTGAGGATAAATTTAGCATCGTTTTTAAGTAAACCACTAGTTTTTCATACCACTCACTGCAGCCGTGATCGCTGGTCTCTCTGTAAATTATTGACATCAGAAATGCTCCGTTTTGTTGAATAAGTGGAAACAGTCAAGTCCCTTATGCTAGCAAGCTCTTGCTCAGTCCTGTTATGAGAGGTGGGTTATGCTGGCCGGATTTTTGCCATTTTGATGGCCCCTAAAGCAGGTCTGTATAGTGTCGAAACGCCTAAGAATACATCAAAACGGAAGTTGGATGTTGAAATTTTCCGTTTAAGCCGACTATTTTGTTCCTGAAGAAGAGCTGTGAGGCGAAAGTGACACTGGCGATCTATTTAGATTAAATGCTGTATAGCTATTGGGAATCAATGCAGCACCTGGGCGGTAACTTATCGATTGAAAGCCTTGGTGGTAGGTCAAGTAATGAGTGCACACGGACAATTTGGTTCCATTTTAGCGTAAGGAGCATCATTGCTGTAGTGTGTGCAGGAAAGACTGGATGAGAACAAAGTAGGCTAGCTCAAAGATTGTAGTTGGTGCGAAATTCGAGCTAATTTAATGTAAGGATTTGAAGGACTTTGAGTGCGTTCAAATTTGTGCTCCTCTTATTGTGCCGCAGCTTCAACACCTTCCTGGTGGTGATGTGAAAGCCCGAGGCAAAGTGGATCAGATTACACTTGAAGCAGTTTAATCTGGTGGAGAATCGGATCTTAAGTCTAATTTGAGATGCTGACATGTTTTTAGGAAAAGGCAATTTCAAATCTTGCATTTTTGGCTGAATGAATGTTAAACGTGACATCAAATTTATGACACTACTAAATGGAGAAGATCTGCTTGAAATTCTCTTACCTTTGTTCAGCTTCACTGGATTGATTGCTCTTTAGTCCAAAAATGAACTGTGGTTACTCCATCTATTCAGCAAAAATATCCTCGCAGTTAAACATTTCAGTTTGATCAAGGAGTCTTCGCTGCTTCTTTTGTTTTTTTCAATTTTATTTTTACTTATTTAAACAAGTAGCAATTCTGTTTACAAAAAATTTGTAGCAGGTAATGTAATTTTACAAATAATCGTTGAGAAACTAAAAACATTTAGCTATTTATGGATAAAGGCGATAGTGGTTCACGTAGTTGGGACCCTTCTTTGATGTTTAAGGAATCATTTGCCTACGCTAAGCCTCAACTCTGGAGGTTTTGAGTACTGCGGCCTTGACAGCAGCTGTTGAACCGATATCTATTCTTATTTCTAGTGCCAGGAGTTAAAATATCTGCTTAAAAAAGAAGACGGTACTCCAGGAGAATTTCGCAGCAGAAGGGTGGCAAATAATGTTCGACAGTGCCTCAGTTTTCTGTTCTATGACAGTGTTGTCACCATCTATTTATAGTGCCACTACGAAGATGACTCTACTAGCTGGATTAAGTCCAGGTAGGTATGTTTGGACAGAAATAAAATGAAAGCTAAATGAGGGGGAGGTGTAGAAACGAACCACCATATCCGTTCTTTTAGACCTGTATTTTTATGACTTGGGGTGAGGTTGCGAGATGACCTCGTGGGGAAGCAATGTCCTGATTCGGGGTGTATGAGGACAGCACATTATCCAGTTCCCGTACACTTTACGAAGGTTCGAAATTGTAACTCCATTGGAATACCTTGGTGCATTGGTGACAATGGGAATAAAAGTATTCAAGTGGGAACAAATCCTTCATTTGTTCAGCTAATGTGAGAAGATTATTTGAGTGCCCACTCCCTGGATTGGAACAGGAGCAGCAAGAGTAACAACATTTAAGAGGGACTATGCAAGACTCTGACAGTTGGTTTAACTTGGCTCTGGATTATGTGGGCACTTTAGGCACCTCAGCTGAACGGCTTGGTGCCTAGGTCATGCCAGTAATCTCAACTCTCCTGCTGGTCTCGGGACAAACATTGGAGATGTGAACGACTAATGAAAGTCTAAAACGTTTGAATATTAGATTTAATGTTTTAAACATTGAGCAGCACTTCATAAGAAGGAATCCCGAAAATTGAAGGATTTGAGACGATTAACGAGCTTTGGAACATTATCATTGATCCGTGCATTCATAATGGTGGTCGAATTGCATAAAATGAATAGTGCTTTCAAAGTAGGCCACGAGATAGGTCTCCATTCCGAAAAAAAAGCGAAATTCCAGTTGTCTGTTGCCTCGTAAAAGGAATAAAATCGTTCAGCTTGTCGCTCCATTCTTCTCAGTTATGCATTGGCCTTTGGGCCTCCAAACACAAATCCAATCGCGGCACGCACCATCGGTGGCCCCAGTCGCCCAATGTCAATGCGATTCAACGACACGCCACTGGTTGGCATTGACGCTCTTGGAATCCAATCAGAGGCTTCTACGCCTTTGGTTACCTGGCGTCTGTCCGTCTGGCTTTAATGGAAAGCATAGAACTTCCGTGGAGTGGAGCAACCCACTGATGCTTTGTATGTTGCACCTCTTAGCTTCTTAGGTAAGGCAGAAAATTTCTTATGTTTTACTTCAACCCATACTTTTGTTAGGTTGTATGACCTCTGAGAGCTGCTGGTGTCTCCCAGGTATGGAGATTTGGTCAAATGGATCAGCTCAAATCAAATAATGACAAAATAGAAAACTGGAGAATTTGTGCTTGCTAAATAGTAACACGCGAAATTACAAACTTCACCTATGCTTGTACTTTTGTTGGCCCTTGGGTTACCCCTGATCGCACACAGATCGACTTTGAGGTCACTGTTTCCATAACCCTGAATTCGTAGATTCATTGAAAAGCACAAACCTCATTCCACTCATCGGGCAAGCGTCATGAGACTTTTCTCTTTCAATCACGGATCATCGGTACGAAGCTTGCAAAGACGTGTTTTTGGTACCGTAGGGCTCCCACGGCCATTTCGTCCAGTAAATCTTCTTTTCCAGAAAGGCTAGAAATGCGATCGGTTGCAGTGGAAACGATTAAGTTAATGTGTCGCTGCGTGGCTCTTTTCGTGCGAAACGAGAGGGTTGTGCTGACGGTCGCCTAATATTCACTAATAGGAGCACTTCAGCTTTAACATACGCATTACTTGGAAGTCTTGAGGAAATAAATCTACTTGGCTCAGAGGCATCAGTTTTCACCAATTCCACTGGCAGACAAAGGTTGGCACAACGTCAGTGCACTTTTGTCCAAATTTGCGATGCACATCGCCTGCATTTTGCAAATCGTCATCAACTACGCTCAACAATTTCGGAAGTAGGTTGAACTTTATGCACCCGGATGGATAAAGAAAAGCTTGATTGCAACTTTCCAGGTCAGTACAGTTTAATTTCATACTTCTGTATGGAAGCAGCACGTATTCAGGAAACTTTAGAAGATTTTAGTGGCTTTAAGATTTCTGCTAGAGGACATGACAGCATTTGAAAGCACTCTGACGAACATCAGTTTAAGCTGCTCGCATCGCAATTCATCCTCCATCATATTTCATATTTCCAATGTGTCTTAAGCAAAGTGTCTAGCGATGAGATGACACAGGCTGCCTACTTTGACAGTCACACACTCTTCTGTCCTCTTCCGCATCCCACTCATCTTGCCATGCAACTAAAGGTGTTGTGCCGTTATTGAGGTTGGTTCCACTTAATCAAGAATTTCACCTCAAATTCATCTTTTTTTTCCATCTTGTTTTTCTCACCACAACTGTACTTTTGTTGGGTCAACCTTTCAATTTTATGCTGAGGTACTTTTATTGAAGAACCTCAGGACATAGGAACGTGTCCACAAAGTGAACTTTTAGCCTCACCCCTTCACCCCGGTTGCGCGTGCATGCACGTGCGTGCGTGCGGGCACAGCTGCACCAATCCGTGCAGGTGATTGGTGGAGAAGTAGAGTTAAGGGCATGCACTTCGCCACTCTTGATTAACAACCCAATAGCACCTTCTAGTGAGCTGATTGGTCAGTTAGGTGTGCGGTGACCTAAAACGCAGAACAAGATTGGTGTATAAAAGGCGCCACCACTGGTCTACAGATTGGATTTTAGACTCCGCGTGGTGCCTCACGGTGGGTGGACTTTTCTAGCTCTATACTTTGCATTTCTATCCTTTTTGCACGATTATTCTTTTACAGTATAAGCCTTTGCAAGGCAGGTCTGAACTTCCAACTATACAAGCGCCATCTCTCGCTTTGAATGAGTCTCGGTCAGTTTCTCTTTGTCAAGCGTGTTGAATCTCGGCGCCGGTTGTACAAAAGGCGGCACAGTTCTGTTGTATTCAATGGGTAAATAAATGTTTGAGTCCATCGGCTCGATATATGCTTTTGTTTTTATCCTGCTATATGCGACTAATGGCTTGATCAGTGGGTTTATCTTCCCGGTAATCCGGCTAACTTTCTCATCAACTCAACGAGAATGGACATGAAGAAGGATCACCGGGTAGATATTTGCCCACTGAACATAGCCGCTCACGTCATTACATGAAAGCTCTGAGTTACTTCTTTCAAATTCAATTCAGCTCAGTCTGTACGGATTGTCCGTCCGGTAACCACGATAAGGGGAAGTCATTTTCCCCTCAAGGTCACCGGGTAGACATTCCTTGTCGACTAGCTCTGATCAGCATCCTTTTGTTCACTTACAAACCTTGATGAAATTGATTTATTGCTTGAAACCTACCGAGACAAAAGTGCCTCCTCAACAGGGTGTCATCTCTGCATTCGAAGGCTGTAACCAGGTGGACATGGTTTTGGATATTCTCGGTAAGCATTTGATGCCTATCAAATCCAAACTGTACATTGTTGACCCGTTGATGCCTTAAGACACCATTAATAAACTTGTTTTCCTCCACTATGAGCGAGTTAATGCCTCGTAGTCTTTGAAATAGTGCCACGGTCTATTTATAGCACACTCAAAGCTTGGTGAAAGAAGGAAATATCGACAAAGTTGCTTGAAAGATAGGTTAATTCGCAGTACTAAACAGTTCCATTGGAGCACACTGGTGAAGAAGCCCACCACTTCTTCATTCCTTTTGATGGTCAGGAAAGTAAATCAATTTCTCCTTCTGAGTCGCTGACATTTCCTTAAGTAGCATGTGAAGTTGGGTTGTCTAGTATCGTTAGTACTTCATTGCAGAAAAGGTGAAAGAGACATTCATCAGGGTTGTTAGGTCATACTATTTTTTTCTAAAATCTAGGGGGTGGAGATGATGCTGAACTTATAATCTAGGGTTTGGTAAACAAACAACCGAAGTGTCAAGAGTGCAATAAAATATTTAGACTGTAGGCAGAAGCAACAGGATGCCATGAGAACTGAGTAGGCTGGTTAATGACGTACATAAGGCGGATTGAGGGGTAGGATAAATATTTGCGTTCTAATGCACGCCATTACTGCAATCAAAGTCTATGCCATCAGACTGGACTTTGGTCCTTTGCGGCGTACTTCGAACGATTAGAAGGCGGGCCTACACCAGCGCTATAGTCTCTCTCCTCCTGGACTCTCCTTTCGCGTAGAGATGATCCGATTATCTGCCTTTATTAGGAATGGAATGGATGCTGCTTTGTGTGGTGATACTTGAAGCCGCCGACCATCGCCGCATAACCACGCCTCGAATTAATGCAGTCACTGCCTCGGACTGTCGATGAGATTGAGATTAGCCGCATTTTGACCGTACACTACAGTGAAGCTAATCAGCGCTTGGTTGCGACCTCTCTTTCTCTCTCTGTGAAAGCAGGTGGAGAATCAGGCACACCTGAACAAGGCTGCAGAAGTCAATGTTTCCTAAAACTCATCTCGCATTCGTGCTGATCGCCTTCTCCTTTTGCTATGGGTTAAGCAAGCTTCTAAGGTGGGTGAGAAATCAGGACCAACACCTTCTTAGTTTGATTGGAACACCTTTTCCGTCCTTTCTCGAACGATCGCCTTGACATTATCCAGAAACTGGGAGGACGATTTGTTTGCTCCTCACGGCGCCAATAAGTAACCGGGATTTCGACAGTCCATTAATCACTGAGTCTGGCCTCACAGAACAGTCCACCAATCCACCTACCATTTCTTCATTTCTTAACATTCGCGTGTTTGATCAGCCCACAGATCCTGGAGGCCTTTACCTCATGATTTCATGCACAAAGCTCTTATAATCATCTTTAGTTCAGTGTCATTTACCGTTAGTGCTTTGCTGAGTGATTCAGGACTTCCTTTATTTCGTCTCTGGCCGCTTTTTGCAGAAGGTTAGGAGGGCATTCATCTCGAGGTAAGTCTCGACTAAGGTGTCGACACCACAAAGTGTATTACGAAGTGAATGCATTTTATGCTTTAGGCGGATGAGGTGTCTGCAAAATGGTATCTCATCAACAGTCTGTCAAGAAATGTCCTTTGGGATGTGCACCAGACCCGTAGGGTCATCTTCCCTCGCCTTAGTTTCGAAGCGTTGAAGCATTTTGCGAATACAACGGTGAAATAATCTTGCCAGCATCTACTTCAGGGCCGTTGAAACTTCCTTTGGTCTGTGTAGGTAGGCTGGTGTATACTTCGACTTCCTCAATCGAAAAGCAAAATATTAAACGCCATCGAATCTCTACTCGAGGTGATAGTCACAGTTGTGTTCTTTTTCTCACTTGGCGCGATCCTTTGACAACACGTTAATGAAGGGTGAGACGTCAATCAACCCTGGCCTGGATTTGGATTTGCAAACCTTCGAATGGTTTGCAAGACTTTGAGATAATGTTGTGCGAGTTCAGGCATTCATCTCACCCAACGTTAATTAGAGAAATTGCTTTAGTGGATAGGAAAAGGAATTAAATCGTCGACATTCAATCAGCTAACACATTACGTGGTTTCATTTCCGAGCTGTCTTCTTCCTCGCTTCAATTTAGTAGTATAGACGGGAGAGGAGACTTCGTGGACGGTCAGTCCACTCTCCTTCTCCCTCCTCCTTCAGAACTGGATTTGATGCTCTCAACGACTGGACTTTTGTTTCCAAATATGGTGTGCTGGCAAACAAAATGTTGCACTGGAACAATAGACTTATTCGCGCAAGGTCCTGCTTATCAGTGCTGAGAGGCTGTGGAAAGAGGAGAAGGCTGAGGTAACAATATGCATACCTAATGGTCTCTTCCATACCTCCTCCTTGTACGTATTCCCTAACAAGTCGAGCTGTTTCTTGATAAGATGGTGACTTTGACCTCAACCACATTTCCAATCACTTTGTTATGCGACATTTTGTTGAGGATGCAAAAGGAGGGGTCAACTTTTAGTGTGACTAGTCTAAACTGACTGTTCAAATCGTACAATTTGGCAAGATGATAAACCAAAAAGTAGGATGTGTGAGATCTCGTAAAATGATCTTCTGTTGCGCCCATTGAGGTACGACTCATGCGGCAGCAGTTCCACTGAAGCCACTGACGGATCCTGAGAGGTCGTCTCCGCATCAATCGGAATTATTGTAGTAGTTGTGAAGAAAAAAGCAGAAATTGTGTGAGATCCTCGGTTGTTCAATGAGAATTTTCTGACTAATTTGAAGTTATTTAAACCTTGTCCAGTCATCTTAACCCCTTTTTCAAACATTTAAAAATTTGAGTTCTGCTTTTAACCTTCACCTACTTGTCAGTTCGGTCTGACTCTGCAAGTTTGACGCTGGTGAATGATTTGAATCACCAAAGGCCTTTTTTGCATAAACAAACGTTGAGATTATGCGGATGAATTTATATTTGAGACAATCTGGTTAAGGAACATCCTCCTTTCAACACTCTCATTCCAGACTTGATGTATGAGGACTTCGATGGAATGATGTAAACAAATGGGAAAAGATGGTCTCCACTTGGAGCCAGCATCTGGGTACTGAGGTCTCCCCCAATGTAGTGAATTCAAACCATTCAAACAGCTTCTTTTTGGAAATTCCTGGTACTGATGCGATTAAATCCAAATGCTTTAGAGCTGAACACTTCTTTGTACCCATTTATCCGTTGGAGATAACCACGGTTTGCTGAGCGCAATGGTTAGCAGATTGCAGCCTTGGAGGTGTCAGTAGTCAATTTCCTTTGAGTGACAAATTGGCTTTTCATTGTTTTTTGGATCCCACATCTTCACCTCTAAGCAATGCATATCTACTGAAGTAAAATGACTGATAGCAACAGATTCCTCGGTGTGGACCTTTCCTGCATAATCGAGGAATACTCCTTCAAAGTGGGTGGCAGTAGTTCTGAGCTTAGCCACATCCAATTTGGTGGAGATCACCACATCAGCACCCTCATACGTACCTGGACGAGAGGATTTTGCAAATTTACTCCCCTATTGTGCTTATTGTGCGTTGGGATCAAATAGTAGTACTGTTGAACTATCTTAAAACGGCTAAACTATGCCACAGGTGAGGCGGATGAGGAGGAGGAGTGGGAGGTGGTAATTGGATGGCCGACAATCGTTGCTCATGCAGTCTGAAATACATCATTTGTGTATGCCCCACATTTAGATGTTGTAGCTTTGTAGTCGCTACAGTTGGATGGCAGCACTAATGACTATCTTTCCGACATTTCAGTTTGACGCCGTTTACTTGGCGAGTAGGTTTTAGGCCATAGTCCGAATCTTCACATAACGGCCCGTCCGGATGCGTCCTTAATTTATCGCTTTCGGTCTGACTTAAACTGCTTCGATGCGACAACCACAGGGAACGATTGAGAATCGACGCCAGTTCTCCCATACCTGAGACGAGATAAAGGTGGTGAGTTACTTTGAGGTAACAGAGAGGTAAATTGCAAGCTCCAAAAGCCAGTTCTCTTGCATTTGTCTCAAGCATTAACAAAAATTTTCTGTCTTTTAGCTGGTAAATTACAAGATTGTTTACTAGAAAAGTGATTAATCTCAAAACGCTTTCTTCCAGCAGGTTCATTTACTTAGAGCGAGACTTTGACACAAAACTTCCCAAGTCAATTATTTGCCGCCAAAGGTGAATGTTTGTCGACTGGTTTACAAGTGTCACAATAAATAATTCGAAATTAAAACATGTTTCGTTTATTTCTTCCCCTTTCAATGCCGTTTGATCATCCCAAGAGACGTTGCATCCCCAGCTCATTTGAAAGGACGATTATTGCGGCGTTTTGAGCCATAAGGACAGATGCGGGGCTTTGGTATCTCTCCAGCGGTCAGTTTACCCAGCAGAAGCAGGTTTAATGCCAAAGAAACCGTCACTCATACAGGCAGTCGAGGAAACAAGGTATTGCAGTTGCCTGCGCACAACTTACCTTTAAATCCATCCCGACTAAACCTACTGGGCAACAAATCACCATACTAAATATTTGAAGTGGATCAGTAACGGCAAACATCGCATATCTATATGCAAATTTTTGGCACTCCATTAGCCGTAAGAAATTGCGAATATCATTGCGATGACAGTACACCGTTTGTGAGGTCATTGTACTTTATAAAACTCAAGACACCAGTATTTCCATCACAATGAAATAAAATTTGGATGCAAAGACACTTTTTCAGTATCTTTTCAAATAGGTATACAAATCGAGTGTAGTTTCAAGAGATTTCATTCCAATCATCTATGACCGAGGAAGCTTTGTAAATTATCAACGATAAGAAAGATTGTTTAAAAGGTCATTGGTGTTGTTTCGAAAACTTTTACTTAGAGAAATGTGGCCACTGAATCTGCTATTACGTGATATGCAACATTTAAGAACAATTCGTTAAAATTCTGTCAAAATTTGCATTTTAGTATCTACATGTCCGAACCGTAAGATCTGTTACCACTCAACTTCGATAAATCACAGTCGAGTTGGCCACGTAGCACGTAAATTAACAGGTTTGGAGAATGCATCGCTTACTGAGGTCATCAAACCCAAAAAAAGTACCGGAAGGTCATGATCAAAGTACGTCATGCATGCACTTTCCGTGATTCAGCTTGTGTTTGTCTATAGGCCAAAATTCCCCCGGATTTATCGTTTTTTAATACGGGCTGCTGATTTGACATTGAATGAGACTAAAGCGGATGCTTGCACATATAAGAAGGCTTGAAATAAATCAAATCATCATCTGATGTTATAAAATTTGAAGAATGCATATGTTCTGTGATTTTCACAGTTTGTTACACACATCGAAACATAACACCTGCGTACGAAGGGCAGTAATTTCCGTCTACATTTAAGGATTGGCTCAAAACATACTCACAAACCTGAAATCTACCTCATAATACGAATTGCCTGTACCTGTAAAGGAGTCAAATCCAAAACTGGTACATGAAATTCTATAAATATTTTGTGCAATTGCCTAATTTTCTTTATAAGTCTAAATTGTATTTATATTAAAAATGTAATTATACGTAATTTTTAATCATGTTCACATTTAAATCTCAAATACTGTCAAATACATATTGAATAGCATTCTGTTTGTTTTGTGCCAGGCGGCACTTTTAAACACTCAGAGCGCGCTGCACTTATCGGTTTTCTGATTCGGGCGGATGGGCTCGTCACGTCCTAGTGATGATTAGTGAGTCTGAGCGTCGATTATTTGTTTTACTAAATACATTGTTGAATGGGTTTTGGCTTGTGTTTTGCGGTTAGATGTACATCAGCTAGGTTTTTTTTCCGATCGTATGTGTGTTGAATTTGTCTGCACTCTTCCAAACACTCAGTTTTATCGTTGATAAACTATGATGTAATAACTGCGTGAATTCCTGAAGACTCATGATTTTCGTTTGACACCAAAAGTGCTGGTATCTACCGTCTATATATTTGTACAACTTTATCGCGTGTTTCTGATTACTCTAAAACCCTTTCGAACTAGCGCATGACTGCTCTAGAGTCTACCTTGTCTTGTTATCGATATCCAAATTAGTCCCCCCTCTTCACATGTCAGGCACTTATTTTATCGGGTTTCTCTCTGGGACTCACTTATTGCCCTAGTTTTTGGTTTGGAGTAAATCTGTCACGCTGCTGTCTTTCCCAAGAATTCATGTTCCCTTACATTTTCAGTGGAAAGGTAATGACGGCGAACGAACGAATGGAGGAGCTGAATCGTCAAATCTCTGTTGACTACGCCGATAGCGTCAGTCTGAAAGCCTACTTTCAGTTCTGTCGCTCCATGCTTAACATGGCAAATGAATTTGAAGGTGACGGTTGTAAAATAAAGGCCTATTGCCTACGAAAGCGGTTTGTCATTCTCTTTATTGATCATCTCAGCCGACGCAAGGACTTTATGGACAGTGAACCTAGGGTTCGCGCTCTCTGGCGTCACGAATGCGAGCGTGTGCTAAGAAATGTTGAGAAAGCGCACAAAGAGATCTTGGAAGAATTCAGAGCAGAAGAGCTTTCGCGCCAAAAGTTCTCTTCTGCCCCTCTCGGCGCTATCGCTGCTGCCGCTGATACCACTGAGGCGTTACGCGGTGTAGGGTTAGAGCGTCGGAGTCCCTTACTTCCAGAATCGCCATCAGTCACTACCTCTTCTTATCCTTCCACTGCCCTCCCTGTCACCGTTGACTCTCGTACACCTCAACTCCCTTCTCAAAAACCGTCCACTGTCACGCCGCCCAAAATTGATCGGACCCTTAAGCCCTCTAGTGTGGAATCTGGGCCTGGGAACGGCCTTAATCCCATCCTCGTGCCACGAACCCTCGCTGCAACATTCATCGAAACAGTAAAGTCTAACACCCGTGCTAATCGGGAGACCTGTGGGACGCTTTGCGGACATCTTAGTCCTGAAGGAGACAAATTTGTCGTATCGCATATTATCATTTGTAAGCAGACTGGCACTGCGGACTCCTGTATCACGACGAACGAGGAGGAGCTACTTTGCTGCTTAGAATCGGACGGGCTAATTGTAGTGGGATGGATTCACACTCATCCTTCGCAGAAAGCTTTCATGTCCTCAATGGACTTGCACTGCCACCTCTCATATCAGTTAATGCTTCCCGAAGCGATTGCCATTGTGTGTGCACCAAAGCACGACGAAGTGGGGTACTTCTCGCTCACGCCCGACTACGGTCTTAAATTCGTGCTGGACTGCAAAGAAACTGGCTTTCACAATCACACTTCCCTTCAAGAACTCTACGCTCCCTCTACGCATGTGGTCTTTACGGAGGGGGAGGTTGAGGTCGTGGATTTGCGGTGAACTACCGTAACTTGGTTATATTCCACCTTCCCCCATTTACGCTCTCAATTATTCACTTTTTAGGATCTCGCAAAACCAGCCAACTAAATGACAGTGGCGCTGGAAATAACTGTTACCTCTCATTTTTGTTGCTTTTGTAAACCTCCAAATTAAAGTAAAGGTTTGCGGTGTCTCACTAGAATTTCCTTGCGAATGTCGCGGCTTTCGGTTTAAATACTCTTCTTAGAGCCGTTGAATTTCAGCAATAATTGGCATTTGCGGAAAGTTCGGAAGTCTTGATGCGAATGCATTGTGAAACGAGGTTAGGCATCAGTCTATTGCATGTCCTACTGAGGTCTCTCCATATCCATTGTTGCTAAGTGGTGATTGTGTTTGGTGAACATGAGTTGAACTTATTCGCTCTATCAACCGGTTCGTCTTGAGTCTTGTAAAAATAGGTATACTTTTTGAGTGAGGTGAGTTGTATACTAGTAGTGCGACGCAAATGAGACAGGTCACTCAGCGATGAAAAAACAGGGTTAGGGGTGGGGCATTCGGGGGCGCACTGCAGCAGGGGTATGACTGCGGTAAGGCATGATTCGTCCCCAAATGAATGCGAAGATAGTAAGGGTCGACATTAGCTAAATTTGAGGTGGGTGGTGTCACGGTGAATGGCCTGCAATTCGACGATCACCCCATCATGAGTCGCTTCGTGTGCAGAATACTGAGCGTACTCCACATGTGAGATGCAAAGACTCAATAGGATTAGGTGGTCTGCAGCCGAGAATTATTAGCCAGAAATGTTTCTAATCGGTAGGTTTGCGTGATGGATGAGTTCAAGATTTGAACTCATTTTGTAAACTCCTATGAGAGGGGTGGCGTCTTAACTTGGTTAAATGGAACTGGAAATGGTTCATCTAGCCGGTATTGGCAAAAAACCAGACTATGTTCCGGAGTGCTCAATTAGGCAAGCCAAGATTCTAAAGGCCACCAGGCAGACATCGCCAGTTCTCCTTTGATTATTTTCAAAGGATGTCCAGTTCCTGAAAAGGCGACGTTTAGCATCAATTTGCAAACCATACAAAGGAAAGGTCATGCTTTACTTCAGTACAACTGATAAATTACGTTAGGATTCCTTTTCCTGGTTTTGACTAAAAAGAGAAAGAACTTGAATGATTCTCCTAGTAATAAAAATTATTTTGTTGATCCAAAACCATTACGAAACAGAAAACTACGAGAGTTCATCCATCAGATAAGTTTGCAAGTGAATTTCCGCAGATGAACCACAAAAAGAAATACATAAAAAGCTATGAGTCCGAAGACATAAAAATTTGCGAGCAGTGTCGCGTTCCATCGACTTCTACTAAGCAATACACGAAAACTCAACCATGCACAAACTCTACAGTAGTAAATGCGCTTGTAGTCATAATCCATAGTCTCAGTGCAGTTGCCTCACAAGCCCCACGAAAATCCTAATGTATAAAAAATTTTAACAGGTTTTTAGTCAAAACCATTTCACAACATCATAATGCTAGATCGCTGTGCATTGCCAGCTAAAACACGTACGAGTCGATCAGCTCCGAGTAAATTAAAACAAATGTCTATAATGGCTTTAAAGTGATTTCTATTAATTGGACAACTATACTTTTGTTTTTCAATGTAAGTTAAAAATTTCTTAATTATGCAGCCATAGGCGACATTATTAGTAAAAATATAATGATATCACAGGAGAGTGCCACGACCTCATGTGATCCAGTCCACTGCAAAGACGGATTCACGCATTCTCACATTCGCATACTCCTGAGCCAATTCGGCGCAAGGCAGCCCCACCTCTGCAGAGAAGAGGGATGCCTCACCCTTGCAGGGTACACCTGACCTCACCGCCTCTCTCTCCCCAGTGTGCTGAAATGAGGCGGTGATGGAGGGAGAAGCAGCCTTAGCCTCAGCCTAATTGGAACGAGTAATTGATATCTCCTCTGCTCCCTACGACAATTTGGCGCACGCTAAAGAAACGAACAAATGCACAAATGAGCTGATTTAAGTAAAATGTGGTGCCTGAAGGTGGAGGTTGTCGGCATTTGGCCAAAAGGGACAGGAGAGTGGGCTGCGATGCCACCGCCATTCCGAGTGGAGCTGAGCACAAGATATTCGTTCGATCGCATTACCGCTGGTGCAGCATGGCAGCTCCCTCAATGAGGTCTGAACTTTGCATTCC